>RAQS01000197.1:0-35170 GCA_003698115.1 Aspergillus sp. HF37 | reverse complement strand
TAGGATCTGGACCGTGGCCAGCGGTCGAAGGAGAGATGAGGAGACGAGTGTGGTGGGGGATGTACGCTTGGGATCGGTTTGTAGCTGCCATGCCCTGACTTTCCTGCAATTGCTCATCATTTTAGGCTTCTTGCTCTGGAGATGGGAAAACCGGTCTTGATCAACGACCAAGATTGCGACGTTGACCTCCCATGCCCCGTCGACGAACAGTACATTGGTGAAGGAGTTCCCGACGGCCAACAGACCACTCCTCTCCTGGCGACGATACACGTGGTTCGCTCAATGGGCCAGCTAACGAGAACGCTGAGAGGCCCCGCGATCGGGCCGGCGACACTCGAGACGTTTGAGCGGCACTTCACGGCTTGTTTGGCAACCCTTCCTTCTCTGTACCATCCGAAATCCGACCAGTACCTTGACCCTCGATCTCTTGCACCAATCATCTATCTCCAAAACGCGCGCTTCATCCTAAACCGTCACAATATCTCCCCCTTTAGTACTCGCGAAGCCCGATCGTCGGCCATGGATTACTGCACTTCTACCTGTTTGGACACGGCACATCTACTTTCTCGCTGTATGCGGAACCCTCCTGATGGACCACACGGGCATGACTGGCGACCGCTGTTCGCGTCGTGCGCAGGCACCCTTCTCTGCACCCACATCTGGCGCTGTGTCCTCCTGCTCCTCTTCCGTCAGGAGTATGCAGCCGCGTTGGTGTGCGTGCAGGCGAGCAGTGCGGTCGGCGACTCGCGAGTGGTCAACGCGGCCTGTGGGCGGTATATTGCCTTTTTCTTGAGGTGTCTTGCCAGTCGACAACCGCACAGCTCGGCGGTGGATCTTGAACGCGACGAGGAGATGATGGCGTATGTCTCCGGAGACATGCAAGGCAGCAGCGACGGCAGCTGGGTGTGGCAGGGGAGCGAGACGGGCTCGGAATTGGAGGCCATGACCTCGAATTTCTCCAGCCCGTCCACATCACAGCAAGGGGCCGGGCCGCCCGAAGAATCTCGGGTGGACTGGGAAGGCTGGGAATGGGTAGAAAACACTGTCCGATATCTCAACGAGGGACAAAGGCCGCAGCAGTCTGCCTACGACACCCAGCCATCGGTCAAGCCGGAACCGGGACTTATCAAAGAGCCGGTTGGAAGTGCGGAACAAGCGGCCCAACGGCCGAATTCTAACTCGCGGATGACCATTGCGAGTATTATTTGAGTCCTGACCCGGCTTATGAATGTTACACTCGAGACATGACTCACGTGCAGCTGATAGGCCGACAGGTCCAACAAGGAGCTGAAGCTTTTCCGCCGAGCTGATGGACGAACTGTATTATCCTGCCGCTAAAGGCAGCATGTGCAATGAGACATGGTTAATGACTTAGATTTGAAAAATGTACCAGCCAGGATATTATTCAACGACTAGCAAAAATGTGTATCAAACGCAGCATAACCCATAGCCATCTATAACTCAATCAACCATACACAGATCAATCCGTCTACATGAGACACAAACAATCAAGCCTCGAGGTTAATGCTCCGCCCAAACCGCGCATACAGCGCAACCTTCAACTCCTGCAACTCGCCGCGCAGCTCGCCCAGCGACTCCTCCAGCCGCGTCACCTCCGAGTCGATGTCCCCGGTCGACGAACCCAGCAGCTCCTGGGCGTCGGGGAGGGGAAGCTGGATGAAAGTATCTCCGATTTTGTATCTGGGCAGCATCAGTACTGTCAGGGCACACAAGCAGGCAGACAGGAAGACGGCAAGAAACATACGGAACTAGCTCATCCTCGTCCGCAAGCTCGAGCTCGGTCGAGACTTCTTCGAGGTCTTCTTTATCTTTCTGCATGTCTGTCAGCGTAATCCCACAAGCAGAGCCGAGCAAGCAAAGTAGAGCAGAATAAAAATAAACTAGAGTCAGAGTCAGTACGCACCATCTTCCCCTTCAGCACATCCTCCAACACAACCTCCCGCTGGTGCAGGCGACTGAACCGGTTGATTTTCTCCTGGTCCTCGCGGCGGACCTCGTTCTCGTCGCCGGCCGAGGCTTCGTCGTCTTTCGAGAGCTGGTATGTATGTTAGAAAGAGGATGGGAGAGATTGGGGAGGAGGAGGAGTACCATGCGACGCTGCATCATTTTGGATGCTGGGTTTATGTATGTATGGGATTTTTGGACAGAGACAGACAGATGGGGGTTAGATTGGGTGGAGGTGGTCTGTGCGGCTGATATGAAAAGCAGAGGGATGTTTGTTGACAATGAACAACCTGTATTGTACAGTAAGGCGGTGCGTTGGTACGTACTCAATTAGATTGGCTGTTTACTGGTATTTTTATTTTCAGAATAATACTATCTCGAATATCGAATACCATTCTTTGTCAGCGCTCAGGTGACATCATCATCATCGCTGTCAGGTGACCGTCTCCTCCGAGTTCCTGCGATGCTTCTGTTCTTCTGCTGTCCCTGCTCTCTTCCATCCAACTACTCTTGTCCGTTACATATCCAAATACTGTACTTGCCAATTGTCCTGTTGCCTGTCTATCTGAACCACGACGACTCGAATGATACCCGTCTCAGCTGTTGACGAGCTCAACGCTACCACTTAATACTAGGAGTAACCCAGCATCTCAGCCTGATCCCATCTCTCTTTATCTACTGCTGTCACTCGCCAGCCGGCTGGTAGACGACGGACCTGATCGACCAACTACGCAAACCTACACGCAACCGTTGCCTCGCCCAGACATCAAGCCAGACATCAAGAGACAGCGCCACAACCACCATGCGAATACCCTCTAACCCACTCCTCTTCCTTGCCCCAGCCCTCCTCCCCACCGTCGTCTCCGCAACCGGCTTCGACTGCAAACACATCACCGCCGACGGGTACAAATACGACCTCAGCCCCCTGGACGGCGTGCACACGCTGTACCATGTGGACGAGACCGAGGACTACGCGGTAAACACGACGTACGTGCTGAACATATGCAACATCCTGAAAGGCGCGTCTATGAGGGATGACATGAAATGCGGGACGTCGAAGAACAGTATGCCCGGAGCCTCCCTGGCCAAGAAACCCTGTCTCTTCTCTCTCTCCAGATTGCTGACTCTACTAGTTTGCGGCTTCCAAACCACCCGCTGGACCGACGCAGACTACAAAATCAACTACGCGTTCCCGGTCGCGGGCCTCGACCATGTCGGCTCTGGGACGAAGGATCCGGAGATCACGCGGCTGAAGAAGCTGGACTCGAGCGCGGAGGGGCTCCTGGTCAAGCTTGCGGGCGGCGAGTACAAGGCCAGCGAGAAGGCCAAGGCGAAGCCCGCGCGCGCGGCGCTCGAGTTCCAGTGCGATCTCGACCGGACGGGGTTGGAGGGTCTGGAGACGCGGGAGGATGACGGCAAGCAGCGACGGGCCTTCACGCAGGTAACCCGGAAGAGGGAGGACGGCAGCACAGAGAGCGACCAGGAAGGCGACTCGGCGAATAGCCTGCAGTTTGTCAGCTTCGAGTCGGGCGAGGATGACGACTCGTATGTCCTGAAACTGGACTGGAAGACGCGGTACGCGTGCGATACCTATCTAAGGGATCATGAGGTGGAAAAGGCGGGAGGTCACTGGGGGTTTTTCACCTGGCTTATTATCATGTAGGTTTGGTTTGTGGCCTGGCGTCGATGTGTGTACCTGCTGACGTTACGACAGCGTCTTCCTCTGCACCGCCGCATACCTCATCTTCGGTTCGTGGCTCAACTACCACCGCTACGGAGCCCGCGGCTGGGACCTCCTCCCACACGCCGACACCATCCGCGACATCCCGTACATCCTGCAGGACTGGGTGAAGCGGGTGATCAACACGCTTCAGGGGACGGGGTCGAGGGGCGGGTATAGCGCGGTGTAGTCTTGAGTGCTGTGGTCAAGGTCAGACATGGAACGAATGGACGATTGATTTGGCATGTATCATTGGATTGGATAGGATTTATACGAGTTAGTTGGATACGTATTCTAGATGAACTGCAAGCAAAGTAAATCCACCGCCAATATTTAAGACCATGCCCATCCATGCTCATACCTACCTACCAGACCAGAAGTACCAGAATCCAGATTCGCAAAAACAAAGACAAAGCACGTAAGACCAGCAAAGCGATAATCAAATGGCGTGATCAGAGAGGCAAGAGCTCGTCATCGTCATCCTCATGAGACTTAAAAGCAGGATCCTCCTCCGTCCCGTCCCTCCACATTCCCTTCTCTGCTGCATGCAGACTCCATGATCATCTACCTACTGCACCTACACCTTCATGGTAAACTGCTTCATGTACAGGTAATCGGCCATGTTCTCGTCGACGGTGCGGCGGATGAGCGCGGCGGCCTCGTCGCCGAATTTCTGGCGCCACTCGGCGTCGTACGTTTCCTCTGATTTGGAATGCTGAAGGTTGTCAGTATACTCTCGCTGATCCCGAGTGCTCCAAAGGCTTCAAGGGAAAAAAAAAAAAAAAAAAGAGGACAACGTACCGGCTGCTTGGCATTCAACCCGGCCGACTCGATAACATCGTTATGGAACCCGCGCCATTTCTCGAACACGTTGGCGGCGTGGCGATAATCGTCCTCGGTATCCCAGCTGAGCATGCCGGGATCGTACTTGATCCCGACGCTATCGCAGAACGCCTCCATCATGGGCCCCGGTTTCTGCAGCATCTCGTCCGCGTCGACGACGCAGATATCAATCCCGGAGTCATACGCCGAGCCCTTGCCCCCCTCACCGGCGGGGACGGGCTGGAAGACGCCGTCGGCTCCCTCGTCGACGACCTCGTTCCCGCGCGTGGCCAGGTGCGGCCCGATCAGGCGCGCGTTGCGCAGATACTCGAACACGCGCCGCACCTCGTCGTACCCGGCCTCGGCGGGGTCGTAGTTGTGGAAGCCGGTGATGTCGTCCAGGGGCGGGATTGTGCAGCGGTAGTAGGACGGGATGCTGTGGTGCGGGTCGCGGATTAGGAAGACGAAGTGGAACCGCGACAGGATCGAGTTCGGCATTACGGTCGGGTTGCCGGGTTCGCGGGGGGTGGCGAAGGGATAGCCTTCGTGTTTGCTGGTGCCGTTGGCGGCGTGGCCGTTGACTCCGTTGGCATGGCCGTTGATTCCGTTGGCGTGGCCGTTTATTCCGTTGGAGTGGCCGTTGATTCCGTTGGAGTGGCCGTTGATTCCGTTAGCATGACCGTTGATTCCGTTGGAGTGACCGTTGACTCCGTTCGCATGGCCGTTGACTCCGTTGGCATGACCGTTGGTTCCGTTCGCATGGCCGTTGACTCCGTTGGAGTGGCCGTTGACATGGCCGTCGCCGTTGCTGGTATCGGTGCCCACGCCACGCTTGACCTTATCCAGGGACGGCGCGATGATGCCGGGCTGACGCTCTGGCGGAAGGAGATAGTGGATGATGTCCTTAATGAAGATTCTCTTGCCCTGCGCCAAGGTAAGTATCCCACTCGCAACACGACGAAACAACATGCTCGGCTGGCTCCTCAGCTGCAGGTGCAGCGTGAGCGAGCTGGGCCATCCGTTGGTCATGGCAATATGATCATGGGCAGAGAGATAAGGGGAGGGAGATGATGATGATGATGATGGGGTTTGACGATGTGATATCGAGATGCAGGGTATAATAATCGGATCAGGCATGGTCATAACCAGCCAGGGCATGGGCCCAATTGCGACTAAACAGAAACAGCAGGGAGAGCGGGAACAGAACGTCACTCGCAAGGAAAAGATCGGACCTCATAAGCTTCGCGCTCAATTCTATCCAGCACGGTCTTGAAGGTGGACTGGCTGAAACCGCTCTCTACGCGGGTCTGTTCGTCGTCCGCAAATCTCCCACTGAGTCTCTCGGGGCCATAGTAGAAGGCATCACCAAACGGCTCGTGGATACATTGGATGGTATCCCGACAGGTCATGAACACCTGCAGAGTCAGTCAGCTTGAGTCCGTATACCGGGATGATCGACTCACCCGCTCAAAGGCCGTGGAACAGGCGCGAGGATGCGTCGCAACAAAGACGGGTTTATTCGACATCTTTGCCGCTGCCACCGATGACTGATAGTTCAAGCGATGATAGGATAGATATCTATTGTCCAGGGAATTGCACCACTGGAAGTCGACTGCCCTTCCGCAAGGGATGGGGTATTCTAGCAGATATAAATAGAAAGTGAAATAGGGGAAAAGACAACTATGCAAAGATCGGGGGGGAAGAGCGGATTTATAGGAAAGTCAAGTTAGACGAAGAGGGGAACGGGCGGGGCTATCCATGGAAAGAGAAGCGAGCGTGCTGTGACGTTCGATTGTAACGGGCCGGGACAAGACGAAAACAGGGCACGGTGAAGGGCGACTGACAGGGCAGAGCAGCCCTCCATCAGGGACCGGCGGGCGATCTGGACCAGCGGCCGTGTGGACCTGGGTTCCTGGTCGACGTCATGCACGCCTTATCTCCCGCAAGCGTTCCCGGTGCGCCGCCTCATTCGTCGCTATGGGCTTCGCAGTGGGGGAGTGAGATTTCCATGATTGATATCCATGACTACTCGATTGGTCTGAATGGCTGTTGGGATTCAAGAGGGTCAAGAGATCCAGGGTTCCGGCATAATTAACCTGTACAGTGGGCTCACTCGGACGGGCACATCACAGCCGCACTATCGCGTATTGTGTGCATAGCCGAGCGGGTGCAGTGCATAATTTAGTCAACTGCATAACTTAGTCAGCTGCATCCAGGCTTAGTCATCTGTGGAACCCGCATGCGGCTTCCAGAAGGCGGTAGAAGGCAGTCGAGGCGTCATGAAGCCGGGCGGTGATTCTCGACCAGCCCTGTCGCTGTATAACTTCAACTTCCTGTCGCTTCTCCGTCTGCCTGTCTCCTCGCCATCTCAACCAACCTCAATTCCTCCCTCCTCCTCCTCCTCCTTTCATCTATGAACGGAGCACAGTTCACCGACCGGGCCAACAAGGCCCTGCTGGATTGCAGCAATCTGGCCGAGCAGTACTCCCACTCTCAGATGACCCCCGCCCATCTGGCATACTCGCTGCTCAAGCCCGCCCCCGATGAATCCAAAGACCAACAGGCTCCCTCTCATCCGTCGCACCAGGCCGCGACCGCTCCGCTCTTCCACCAGGTCGTCGAACGCGCCCATGGCGACCCGCAATTGCTCGAACGCGCTCTCATGAAGATGCTGGTCCGCCTACCCAGTCAAGATCCTCCGCCGGAGTCCGTTAGCCTTGCCCCCTCAATGCTCAAGCTCATCCGTTCCGCCACCGATCTGTCCAAAACACAAAAGGACAGCTTTATCGCCGTCGATCATCTGATAGTGGCCACTGCCCAGGATTCGCAGGTCCAGCGCGCCCTGGGCGATGCCAACATCCCCAGCGTGAAGCTCATCGATAACGCCGTCCAACAGATCCGTGGCACCAGGCGCGTGGACTCCAAAACCGCGGATTCCGAGTCCGAGTCGGAGAACCTCCAGAAATTCACCATCGACATGACCGCTTTGGCCAGGGAGGGCAAGATTGATCCCGTCATCGGCCGCGAGGAAGAGATCCGCCGCGTTATTCGCATCCTTAGCCGACGCACAAAGAACAACCCCGTCCTCATTGGCGATCCGGGTGTTGGCAAGACCACCATCGCCGAAGGCCTCGCCCGCCGCATTGTCAACGCCGATATCCCTGCAACTCTGGCTCAGTGCAAACTGCTCTCCCTCGACGTCGGTTCTCTCATAGCCGGAAGCAAGTACCGTGGTGAGTTCGAAGAGAGAATGAAAGGTGTCCTCAAGGAGATCGAAGAGTCCAAGGATATGATTATTCTGTTCGTCGACGAATTCCATCTCCTGATGGGTGCCGGCTCAAGCGGTGAGGGTGGAATGGATGCCGCCAATCTCTTGAAGCCCATGCTGGCCAGAGGCCAGTTGCATTGTATTGGCGCCACCACCCTGAACGAATATCGAAAATACATCGAAAAAGACCAGGCGTTCGAGCGACGGTTCCAACAGGTTTTGGTCAAGGAGCCATCAATTTCCGAGACAATCTCCATCCTCCGCGGTTTGAGAGAGAAGTACGTAGCCCATCACGGTGTCACCATCCTCGATGCCGCCATTGTCTCCGCTGCCAACCTTGCTTCCCGTTATCTTACCGCTCGTCGACTTCCGGATTCGGCCGTCGATCTCATCGATGAAGCCGCAGCAGCGGTCAGGGTGACACGCGAATCCGAACCAGAGGCCGTTGACACGTTGGAGAGGAAACACCGGCAACTTCAAATTGAAATCAATGCTCTCGAGCGTGAGAAGGATGATGCCTCCAAAGCCCGCTTGGAAGCGGCCAGGAAGGAGGCTGCCAATGTCGTCGAGGAGCTGCGGCCCTTGCGAGAAAAGTATGAGAACGAAAAGGCCCGCAGCAAGGTCGTTCAAGATGCGAGGATCAAGCTCGAGTCCCTCAAGGTCAAAAGAGACAATGCTGAACGCTCGGGCGATACCCAGACGGCCGCCGACTTGGAGTACTATGCCATCCCTGAAACAAACGAACTCATTGCGAATCTTGAAGCCGAGAGAGCCACCGCTGATGCCGAACGTCGCGCTCAGCAAGGAGAGGCTGGAGAGACGCTCCTCGCCGATGACGTTGGGCCCGATCAGATTAACGAAATCGTCGCCAGGTGGACTGGGATCCCAGTTACCCGGCTGAGGACCACCGAGAAGGATAAGCTGTTGAATATGGAGAAACACCTGGGCAGACTGGTTATCGGTCAGAAAGAAGCCGTGTCGTCCGTGTCGAACGCAATCCGCCTGCAGCGATCTGGACTCAGCAATCCGAACTCCCCTCCAAGTTTCCTTTTCTGCGGCCCGTCCGGAACCGGCAAAACACTGCTTACTAAAGCCCTCGCCGAGTTCCTCTTCGATGACTCCAGGGCAATGATCCGGTTCGACATGTCCGAATACCAGGAACGCCACTCGTTGAGCCGGATGATTGGTGCACCGCCAGGGTACGTTGGTCACGACGCAGGTGGCCAGCTGACGGAGAACCTCCGCCGCCGTCCTTTCTCCATCCTGCTTTTCGACGAAGTTGAGAAATCGGCCAAGGAAGTCCTCACTGTTCTCCTGCAGCTCATGGATGATGGGCGTATCACTGACGGCCAGGGCCGGATCGTCGACGGTAGAAACTGCATCGTGGTCATGACGTCCAACCTGGGAGCCGAATTCCTTGCTCGTCCCACCACCCGGGACGGTCGGATTGACGCTCAGACTCGCGAGTTGGTCATGGGAGCGCTGCGGGATTACTTCTTGCCTGAATTCCTGAATCGCATTTCCAGCACTGTGATCTTCAACCGCCTCACCAGGAGAGAAATCCGCAAGATTGTCGATCTCCGCTTGGCCGAGGTCCAGCGCCGTCTCGAAGAAAATGATCGCTCGGTTCTCATCGAATGCAGCGAAGATGTCAAGAACTACCTCGGCGAAGCTGGCTATTCCCCGGCGTATGGCGCTCGCCCTCTGGCGCGCATCATCGAGAAGGAAGTCCTCAACCGGCTCGCCGTCCTTTTGCTGCGCGGAAGCATCAAAGACGGCGAGACTGCTCGTGTGATCATGAAGGAAGGTCGCATTGATGTCCTGCCAAACCACGAACTTCCGGACGCCGAAGACGAAGAGATGATCGATGACGAAGACGACGGTGTAGCTGAATTGGATGATAATAACGGTGGTGACATGGATCTTTACGATTAAGAAGTTAAGGTTTCTAGATTGCGTGGTACTATGGCATGGGTTATGAGATACGTTGATGAACTTTTGGCATTATTGGCGTTGGTTTGCATACTTAGGTACATAGTACAGCTCTACATCTACATAATCTATTAAGTCATTGTCTGATGTGAATGTCTTGGACAAAAACAGCAGGATCATTTTGTATACTGTACTCCGCAGAGGCAAGTAGCCCGCACACGGACCACCAATGATAACCTTAACCTGCTTAAGGTTGCGGGAAGCGTGGGGGGAGTGTATGTATCGCAGCTCAGCTATAAATAGACATCCAGCAGTTGCTGCAAACAACCCTTTTAATTCAACCTACCCATGAACCCCCCCAGTCCGCGCCCTTAGAACCTCCCTCCTTTTCCGATCCTTCTCCGCATCCCAGACCAAAAACTCATGCAACCCCTTCCCATTAGGAACCATCGGCAAAACGGGGACCTTCCTCTCGGTAACGACCTCCAAAAGCGCCGGCCCGTCGCTTTCCACAAGCCACCTCAACGCCTCGCCCACCTCCCCAGCCTTTGCCACCCTCCTGCCCGATACCCGCATGGCCTCGGCCAGGCTTACAAAGTCCGGATTCCGGTGATGCGTGTGCGAGAAGCGGTCGTCGTAGAACAGATTCTGCCACTGGGTGACCATGCCCTGTTCGTCGTTATTCAGGACGATGATCTTGACGGCGATCCCGAACTGGGCGGCCGTGGACAGCTCGGTCAGGGTCATGCCGAAGGACGCGTCGCCGTCGATGTCGATGACCAGCGCGTCCGGCCGCGCCACTTTCGCTCCCACCGCGGCGGGCAGCCCAAAGCCCATCGTGCCCAGGCCGCCGGATGTAATCAGCGAGCGCGGCCGCGAGAAGCGGAAGTGCTGCGCGGTCCACATCTGGTGCTGGCCGACGCCGGTGGTGATGATGGTGTCGTGTGCGCGCGGCGCGGTGAGCCGGGATAGTTCCTCGATGAGAGTCTGTGGTTTTATCGGGCTGATTGCGGATTCGGAGCGTGCGTAGGCTGTTAGCGGCCATTTTTCTTTCCAGAAGGCGATCTGCGCGAACCACTCGGCGCGCGAGGCGATGGGTTGCGGCTGGATGTGCGGGAGGAGCTGCGCGAGACTCGTCGAGACATCGCCCTGGATAGCTTCGGTGGCCTGGACGACCTTGTTAATGTTCTTGGGCTGGATCTCGAGCTGCACGATCCCGCCGCGGCCGGCGAGGGCGGCGGCTCGTGCGGCGGGGGCGAATTTGTTCACGTTTAGGGTGACGCGGTCGTCGAAGCGCGCGCCGAGGGCGATGATCAGGTCTGCTTCTTGCATGGCCATGTTTGCGTACGCGGAGCCGTGCATGCCGAGCATGTGCAGCGACTTTTCGTCGTGCTCGTCGAACGCGCCGAGGCCTTGCAGCGTCGTGGTGACGGGTATGGACGCCTTGTCGGCGAGCGCTTTGAGCAGTTCCGGCCCGTTGGGGGAGTTGATACCCTGTCCGGCATAGATAACGGGTTTCTGTGCGATGTTGATTAGGTCCGCGACGCGACGGATCGCCTCGGTGTGTTGTTTCTGTGTTGATTGCAGCGCAGACCCCGACAACATGCCGGGTAGCGTTGGAAGCGAAGCCTCCACGGGAATCGCCCGGCGCAGGACACCGGCGGTGATATCCTTTGGCAAATCGACGAGCACGGGGCCAGGCCTGCCGCTCGTAGCGATGTGGAACGCCTCGTTGATTCTCCGCGGCAGCTCCGCAACGCTCTTAACCATGACATTCCATTTTGTGCAGGCCTGTGTCACTCCGACGACGTCGGCTTCCTGGAAGGCGTCGCTCCCAATCGCAGCGGTTGGGACCTGGCCGCAGAACACGATCAACGGCGTCCCGTCCGAGAGCGCGTCTTGCATGGGTGTGACCACGTTCGTGGCCCCGGGACCGGACGTAACAAGGACCACCCCTGGCTTTCCTGAGGCTCTGGCGTAGCCCTGTGCCATGTGGCCGGCGCCTTGTTCGTGTTTCGGGAGGATGAAGTCGAAATATCTGGACTGGTAGATGGCGTCGAATACTGGCAGAATTGCTCCGCCGGGGTATCCGACTGTACTTCATTAGTTTTTGGCTGATATAGCTGGTGGTTATTGACGTACAGACATGCTTCACGCCTCGCCTTAGCATCATCTCGTGGAAGATCTCTCCCCCAGTTTTGCCGATGAATCTGTGCCGTGTGAAAACAGGTTCCTTGCGCATCACTACCGGGCAGTACGTACGACTCATCCATCGCTGGGGGACTGGAATTGGCCAATGGCTCTTCATGGGGTCGGGGTTCAATATCAGCGGTATTCAAGGCTGCCGGCGCGGCTGACCGTGCTGTTCTGTAGACTCATGTTAGCTCCGTCAAGCCCAAGTCAAAATAGTCGCGACTGAATGCAGCACTCAGGAAATGGACCGTACGTTGAGTATACCGCAGCAGCACGGTCTCTCCTTGTCAGTGTTTTCGTCGCGCCGGCGGAGATGGCCGACGAGCCGACGGCGCGTTGCTGTCGCAGGACCTGAGATATGGCCGCTGCAGCCCATCTCGACTGACAAAGCCGGAGCATGTTCAATGGAAAGCAGGAATAAGATGAAGAGAGCAAACAACCCGGGCGCGGAAAATGAAAGCAGGTCTCGGTGAGTCACTGGGTAGGTGCCCGTATCCCTGCTTGCCCTAGCGCTAATCGGGTAATCTGTTGTTCGACTGGAGGTCTCCGACTTGTTTCTCCCTCCACTCATTGCATCCTTGATTTTGAGGAATCAGAGGAACCCGCCGCCTTAGGAGACCTCGAAAACGCGGACGTTCACGTATCCATGGGATTGTGAATGGAAAAGGGGCATCGTCCGTTCCGTGCCACCTAGAAACCACATCCAAATCCACCGAGATCAAGTACATCTCGTTTTGTTTTGGTTTCGTTATAGTTCTGAAATGGACATTGCTGGAATCTGATCGCTGAAAAGCGGCGCGCGTTGCAGGGCCTGTTCACTCTCCGATCCGAACGGTCTTTCATGCTCAGATATTGACCATAAATGCGCCCACTGCTTGGGGAAAGCCAAAGTGACTTCTTTGCGAGTCCAGCCGTCCGGTTCTGTCGAGGGACTATTTTATATCAGTTGCTAAACTTCTCAATTTGGCCGTGGCCATATACCTCTTTGTGGTCGGATTCTCTCCGTTCTCATGGATATCACCGCATCCAAGCGCGACAGATTAATTGCTGCTTTGCTGGTAAGTTGTTCCGTTTGTCTCCTTTTGTTTTTTTTTTTTTTTTTTTTTTGTTTGGCAGGTTCTCTGCTGGATAGCGAGGCAGTTAGGGCTGCGATAGACCACTTACTGTTTTGGGTACATTGTTCGATGCGCTCGGCATAGCCGAAAACTATGACCATATACTGCCTCTGGGCTTGAACATCAGTAATGGCACCGCAATTACGATCAACAATCTTCCGGCTTAAGAACCGTGAGGGGACCAGGGAGGGCTGACAGATCAAACGCAGTTAAGGGATTCGTCCTTCTCGGAAACCTGGCCGGCGACGATCATGGCGATATGTTCACATTTGCCATTGGCGCAATATACGATATTTTTGAACTCTGTCTCTTTTTTTTATAGACCTCGTGTCTGTCTGGCGCTATCTCGATAATCGGAAATGAACCGGCTCTGGCTGAGACATCCCTTTTTAATAAGTCTTTCATATTCCCTATCTGAATTGACCTGCACTGCTTTCAACGCATATTAACGTGTAAGTCGACCATCGCTTAGCCTGTCCCATAATTGGCTCCGACCCAGCCCCGACGGGCGTAGATCAATGGGATTGACATGACTATCACCGTACGTACATGGTGGAACTTGCGTACGTGGAACCAGAGTCCGACCATGGGCTTATGTGTCCATCTACGTATCCTTTTAACCAGAATGTACCATTGATAGCATGAAAGCTCCGGAAAACCACTCCCTAAATCCGGACCACGGCTCGCGATATCGACAGGTGGAGGAAGGAGGAGGGCGATATTGGAGAAGATGAGACATGTCGACCGTTTACATAGGAGGGTTATGCTATGCCAGGAGACATGTCTGGCTAATCTAATTTCTGTGAATAGGAAACGATCACCAATCCCGCATAGTATCCAGGCCCGTGAGGTGGCGGCGTGTCGGACGCGTTTCCCAATCGGGTGGCTACTTGCGAGTCGGCTTCATTGGTTTTGAGAAATAATTCTAGAATTGAATAAAGTTCAACACACTGGTGTAAGGAAACCATCTTTGGTACCCAACTCCAAGTACATTGCTTGCTTAGAAAAGTGAGTCTTCTACAACCCATAACATCGTCTATTGGATGTGTCCTCATGGTCAGACACAGCGCCCTACATGAGTTTCTTTTTGCAATTATCCAGGGTGTACACTTACCGATATGGCAATCAAGATACTATGGGGGTTATCCATGCCTGTATTCGGCAAGCCGAAGCCGTGAGGGCTGGACCCCTAAGTGGGCCCTCGGGAGATCTGCAAACTCACCACCTTTCGGTCAATATCGGGTCACCTGACTGATAGTTACACGTGATGTCGTGTCCCGTGACTTCGTGCCGACGCGTCTCGCGCTGTTTGATCTTCGCCGCATCTCTCCAGATCACCAACCACTCATCATGGTCTTCAAGCCATTCAGGCCTCCCCTGATACGAAAGCCCTCTCAACCAGGCTCCAATTCAGATGCCACTGATCAAGGTCCCCCTCCCAAAAAACAACGTCTGAGCGGAAGTGGTGACCAGCCCTCTGCGACTCAGAAGGAAAGGAAACCGCTACTTCAACTGAAGGATCAAAATGTCGCAGAGGGAAACCATGTTGGAGATGATGATTCATCGGAAAAGTACTACAATGTTCTATGGTCTGTTGACGCGCTTTTCAATTCCCGTGCTCTCCTAACTCGAGGTTGACAGGCGCAAATTCACCGCCAAAAAACACAAGACGTGGGATGGGGATGGCATTCTCACTGTCCGCGGTGCACATGTTCATTTGCAGGATATCTCAGGGAAAGATATGGGCCGTGTGATGCATGGGTCTCGGCTCGAGCCAGGATCCATGCTCTCGGTTGGAGGAAAGGAGATCGAAGTTGACTCCGAAATTCCAAAGGAAGAATACCTTTCTGGAAGGATATTTTTGGAACATACGAGTGATTCGTCTCCGCCAGTCCAGAAGAAGGACTTTGTCCCGGTGGTTCCAACTCGGACACCCTCCGCCGGCTCCACCAAACCGATCACGGCCAATGCACCCAAGGGGGAACGAGATGTCCCAATACTAGAGAATCCTGCTTCAAAAAAGCCAACCCCGTTCAGTACATACAAGAAGCCGTTGCTGGAAACCACTGCAATTCCGCAAACTCCAGCAAACCAGCCTGTCCCGCGCCATGATCCGAATGCGCCCGGGGCGTTGGTAATGAAGAGACCCGATTCGGTACCCAAAGGAAAGCAAATTGTGGACGTCGTCGTTGATCCGATCTTGACAAAACACCTACGCCACCATCAGCGTGAAGGAGTCAAATTTCTCTACGAGTGTGCCATGGGAATGAGGTCGTTCAACGGCGAAGGAGCAATCCTAGCAGATGATATGGGACTAGGCAAGACGCTGCAGACGATAACTTTACTTTGGACCTTGCTCAAGCAAAATCCAATCTACGGAAGTTCCCCGGTTGTTAAGAAAGCGCTCGTTGTGTGTCCTGTGACCCTCGTCAACAATTGGAGAAAGGAATTCCGCAAATGGCTTGGAAACGAACGGATTGGCATCTTCGTTTACGACGACAAAAGGAAACGGCTAACTGACTTCACCATGGGCAAGGCGTATAATGTCATGGTTGTTGGGTACGAGAAACTGAGGACTGTGCAAGAGAATTTATGCCGAGGAGCTGGTGTGGATATCGTTATTGCCGACGAGGGACACAGACTCAAGACGCTTCAAAACAAAAGTGGCCAGGCAATCCAATCGCTAAACGCTACAAAAAAGATCATCCTTTCCGGCACACCAATACAGAATGACCTGCGCGAATTCTTTGCGACAGTGGACCTCGTCAATCCAGGCGTTCTGGGGACTTTCAAAGCGTTTGTCAAGGAGTTCGAAGGACCGATCGTGAGAAGCCGACAGCCCGAGGCAACAAGGAAAGATATAGAGAAGGGAGAAGCCAGGAGTGAGGAGCTCCGGGAGCTCACCTCCAAGTTCATCCTCCGCAGGACGGCTGATATCCTGGCCAAATACCTTCCGCCGAAAACAGAATATGTGCTCTTCTGCAACCCTACATCGACGCAAGCAAATATATACCGGAACGTGCTGGCCTCACCGGTATTCCAATGCGCAATTGGCAACTCCGAGGGTGCCCTACAGCTCATCACAATCCTCAAGAAGCTGTGCAACAGTCCGTCATTACTCTCTTCGAAGAACCAAGAAACCGCAAGCGATACCATCACAGCCCTACTGTCCTCTCTACCCCCGAATCTCCTACGCTCCTTCTCCCCGTCATCCAGCGCCAAGATCCGAGTTCTCGACCAACTCCTCCATAACCTGCGAACAACGACATCCGAGAAGATCATCCTTGTTTCAAACTACACCTCGACACTAACCCTCCTCGCTACATTGCTGACATCCCTCTCCCTCCCCTTCCTCCGCTTAGACGGCTCGACCCCATCTCAAAAACGCCAATCCCTCGTCGAAGACTTCAACCGCCTTCCGGCCAGCGCATGTTTCGCTTTCCTCCTCTCAGCCAAGGCAGGCGGCACGGGCCTAAACCTAATCGGCGCCAGCCGCCTTATCCTGTTCGACGTCGACTGGAACCCAGCGACAGACCTCCAGGCCATGGCGCGGATCCACCGCGATGGCCAGAAACGTCCGTGCCGAATCTACCGGATCCTGCTCAAGGGTAGTCTGGAGGAGAAGATCTGGCAGCGCCAGGTGACCAAGATCGGGCTGGCGGATAGTGTCATGGAACATAAGGACAGCATGGCGCAGTTCTCGCGCGACGAGCTTAGAGATCTCTTCCGACTCGACGAGGAAAGTACATGCCAGACCCACGACCTGCTTGGCTGTGGTTGCGGCGGTCGTGGACAGGTCGTTCGTCCAGACGCACTGGTGGACAGTGGATCCTCGCCTCACGATGAATTAGACCCCGATGGCAGCGACTATGAGCCCCCCGATCTGCCGACTCTTATCAAAGCGTCAGAACTCGACATCGACGAGCAAGAAGGTCGCTTACAAGGCGGCTCCGGTTCTACGTCTAAGAACGCCACCACCAAGAAGAATAACAAGATGCACCAGTCTCTCGCGCAGTTCTCGCACATTGACCCCTCTCTCCCGTCTACTCCGTCGGAAGAAAGCAGTATGCAGCGCGCGGTGGATGATGACGATGTGCTGTTCCCATTGTTCAAGGAGGAGGATAATAGAGTTGGGTTCGTTTTCAAGAAGGTCGGCAATGGAGACAACGGTTCTTCGGCTGGTTGAGGTGGTGAGCAGGGAACCGACTGAGCCCGGCTTGTACATGATATCGAATATGGTAAAAGCCTATATATAAAGCTAGAAGTAATATATAGTAATGACCGGATACCATGCGGATTGGGCATATACTCATTGCAACTGCTGCGCTGAACGTTAGCCTTAGGCCACCTAAGACACCAGGGTTATCTACATGAATAGTTAAATTCGACAATCTATCTCCCGCACAGTAATGTAAATGCACTTCGCGCTAATCCAAAACCAACAAAAATAAAAATGAAATCGGGAGGTATGAGACATGCATGGTTTCAATCTCATCGCAAGAGCCATGCCATGGCACTGAGTGTGTTCTTCCCCAGATCCTTCGGGCTTGAATCATCGGCAAAGACCGTCCAGGCGGCATGGGTCAGCTCCGCATAGTTATCTAATCTCGTTTCGACGCCGTCCTCCCTTAAAGCCCTTTCATATACCAGCCCATCGTCGCGTAGCGGGTCACGGCCACACACTTGGATATAAGTGCGCGGCAGGTCTTTGTGCGGGTTTTGAGCATTGAATGGCGAAAACAACGGCGAGTGAATGTCTGCACTAAGGTGTCCAAGTATCTGATTGATTGTTTCCTTGCTTGTGGCCGGGTCCCGGGTATCCTCGTCTCGCGACGTCCACTCCGCTCTGTACTTTTCAGGAACAATCTTTGTCAACGAGCAGCAGCGGTAGTTATGGAGATGAACGCCAATTCGGGTTGGCTTATGCTGGAGAGTGTGGAAATGGTGAGATTTAATAAATGATGTGAGCTCGTCGGAAAACAAATGTTCACATATGGACAGACAGGTAGGTAACTTGCCAGCCTATATACAGGATGCGTCTGGTGTGTATGTGCGCTGACTCCAGTAGCGAGGGAAGAACAACACAGGACCCGACCCCGGTCCGACCCGGTGACAGCCCACTGGAAGCTTTAGATACAACCCCACCTTGAAGTAAATAAGCATGTATATGTTTACCCTGTGCTCAGGTCTATATAGTAAGCGCTCAGTGAATAAATATCAAAACGGAAAGGGAACAAAAGCAGACCCGGTATGTATAGCTACCAGCCAACAACACCAAGCCAGAGATCAATCAGTGTAAATGCATAAGACGAAATCAAAACAAATGGCGCCACGCTAATATCTCAACTTTCCAACTAGACCGAAAGTATACGACGCCTCCGCCTCGCTCTTCATCTGGACCATGTAGATCCTGAACGAGCCGCGGCCGACGCTCCCTGCTTCGCCACGGCACCGCCTTCATTCTCCTCCCAGACCGATACGGCAATGCCTGTCCTGGCTACGCGCTCGAACGAGCTCTCGCCCAGGCAGACGTCCAGGAGAACTTCGTCGCGTGTCTTGCCGCGGATGAGGATGCGTTTTTGGGTGTTCATGCCCGAGCGGTGTGGTGACGTGTTGTCCGAGACTGGCGCTGGTGGGCTGGTATCGCGCAGTCTACTGGAGGCTGAGGCGCCGCCGCTACCGTTGCTGCGGCCGCTTGCAGATGTATCCGGGCGTTTGGTGTCTGAGGGAGCGGGGAGGATGGTTAGTCGTGCGGCTCCCATATCGCGCCATTTAGTCTGGGTTTCGCGGGCGTAGAGGCGGATCTTAGCGTTTGAAAGGCCGATGCCGTCAGAGCCCTTGATGGCGGCGGCTATCCTGCTGATGCCAGATGATTGGAAGCGATTAGATCCGGACCCGGCTGAGCTGCCGCCGTCTTTTTGGCCACTGCGCGACGTAACGGTTGATCGCGCGATGCTGAACATCTTGCTTCCAGCACCAAATCGTTTCAAGGCGGAGAATGCGCTGCTCATTGTCCCGACGCTGCTCTCGGAATTATCGGCGACTGACCCGGCCTGGTCGATGCGCGGTAACTCTTTCTTCGTCGGGGCCAGCCGAACCACCGGCTTGTCTTGTCAGAAGGCTCAAATTCAGGGGGTTCTTCGGCGAACGGTCCCCGGGCGTTTTGCAGTGCGATGTAGGTGGGGTTGTTGATGCGGGCTTCATTAATGAGACCATAAAGGGCTTCGCAGTCATCTGGGTTCCGGGATCGGAACATAATGTTGTTGCTCGATGTGATTTTCGACTGTTTAGCCGGAGGCGAGCGTATGCTGATGTCGATAGCTGTCCCGCGGCGGATTGGAACAAGAGGAGTCAGTTCAAGAGCAATCATAGGCCTCCTTCCTTTAGCATCACCTCCGGAAGTAGCGCCGTGAGGATCCAAATCAACTGCACTCATTTCGTAGGCCTCGATGAGACCCGGGCTGACAAGGACACTGCCCTCGCCAGGGAACAAGTTATCCCAGGAGCCTCTGTCAGACCACGCAAAAACGGAAGCAATCGCCTTAGTTGACTTTGACGGCTGGGCTGGAACAGATCGGTAGCCGCCCTGGGATGCAGAATTTGAAGGGGACAAGGAGCTTGTGGCAGACGACGCATGAGCATGCTCTCTAATATCCGGCTTGGAGAGATCCCGCGTCTCAACAGGAGGTACGAATTCTTCTTCGGCTTCGTCGTCCGATGTGTCTGTTGCCGACGTCTCCGACTCCGACTCCATGTCAAAGTGTCTCACGGTAGAGGTATCCGAGTCCGAATAGGAATCCGACTCAGTGGATGGCTCATACTCATGTTTAAGCGGCGAGGAGCCCCGTCTCCTCAGATTCGCGCCTGGGCTCAGGACCGGAGTATTTGACAACGGCCCAGAGCCTACTGAGCTTGGTGTACGGTGAGGTGGTGGTGGCGGTGGAGGTTCCTCGGCATCGGCTTCATTGGTATCTGATTCCGAGTGTGAGTAGTCCGTGTCCCTCGATGGACTTTCGGGCGCATCGATCAGCGAATCGAAGGGCATGCTTTCTTCAGCTGATTCAGAGTCTAATGATTGAGAGATACAACTTTGGCTGCTTCGCTGGCGAATTCTCGGAATAGCAGGGAGATCCATCGAAGGGGTAGTTGACAGCCGGGGTGATGGTTGATCGACAGCTTCACCTACAGGCGTCTTTGGAGGCTGCTCATGTTTGGGATCCCGAACTGACCCCGGCGATTGATCGATGCGCTGGTTGCCCTCGTAGTACCTGCCAGGTGTAGGTTGGGGCGCGCTGCCTGTATCGACGGGAGCTGGTTTAGGCGGGCTTCCACCGGGAGAAGAACCTTCCCCATAACGGGAGATGCGCTTTGCTGGGGATCTCTTGAGGCCAGTTGGTGACTTTTCATCACCGCCGGGGTTCCTAGAGTGAAGGATTTGAGGTTGAGACTGCGCAGGCTTGGATGGTGGCTCTGGTTTGCCTGCCGTGTAGTCAGATTCCGGCGTAATCGCAGAAGAAATCTTGGATTCTGTCACTGAAGAAGATCCAACGGTGCTCGGGTCCGAAGAGGTGTCCTTAGGAATCTGAGAGCGTCGAGCAGCACGGAGAGCGGACTTTTCACCAATTGGGACGTCAACCTCGCGAGGGCTCGGTGGACCTTGTACGGCGGCGTTGCCTCCAGTATCCGCTTTGTTCCGTTGTCGCTGTCTGGCTCGTTCGATGAAGCTGGGGCTCCTGCAAATTGCGGGCGGGACAGGGTCCAGCCCCAGCAGCTGAACCCATTCAAATCCAACTTCCTCTTCGTCGATTTGTAGAGAAAGTAATTCTTGCCAGACATCCGCTTCCTCAGGGGCGTTGCGGAGCATGACAACAATCTCTCCTTTATGATCTCCATTCCGAGCAGAGACACACCCAGTGGTCATTGGAGGGAAAAGAAGCCAGCGTTCGGAATGATCAATTTCGCAGATAAGCAAGTCTCCCCCAGAATTGTTCCCAGCGGCGTTGTCTCTCAAGAGCAGCTCCGCACGGCAATCGATCACCTGGCCACTCGAGTGATACAAGGTCAGATTGAAAAAGTCCCGAGCCCGAACACGCCGGCTCTTGTCAATAGCCACTCCAGTAAGCAAGCCCAGGGTCATTGGATCACGAGAACGGGTTGCGTCAATCCGGGAAGCCGACTCGTCCTCAAGCCTTGCTCGTTCATCCCGTGCACGTCTGCGGGCATCCGTAACGAGGCCTTGATAAGCCTCAGCAGTTTCTCCTGCCTTGGGGGATGGCTCTAGGATGTTGATCCCCTTAAAGGTCTTTGCGAGGTATTTTAGCCGGACGAGAGGCCGCTTCAGCAAGTATGCAACATCCACCTTCTCGCCATCGCCATCAACCACATCACCATTCTCGTCTCGTCCCAGTCCCTCGTCCAGACTCTTTGTGTCTGTGTCGTCCTCCTCGCCCTCTTCGAGTGGGGCCAGATTCACAACCACGTCCTTGAAACCCAGTCTCCACGACCTTAAATACTGACGATAAACCCTTTGAGCCCCTTGCGCCCATTGTAACAAAGAGTCTGCGTTGTCCTGTGGGATCCGTTTGTGCATCGCCTTCAAACGCTCAATGGCAACACCCATGTCGACTATCGGTTTGCTAAAGTTCACTTCATCCTTCGGGTCTGTCGAAGGCCGGAATAGACCCGCGGCAATGGCCGAATCAGACTTCGAAAGAACGCAGGTAAGGAGGACAGGAATTACACCCCCGACCAATGTCTTGAGTTCACGCATATATTTCGTCTCGTCTGCCGACATCTCCCTGAGCAGGTCAGAGACCGTTGCCTTGGTCAGCCGGCTTCTATTGGTCCGGATGCTCCTAGCAGAGCGAATGCTTCTGCTCCTGTTATTCGAGGAGGACAAGACAGATATTAAGTCATCGTGAGTGGTGAGCCTTCTTCTCAACTGAGAAACAAAGGCAGGGACCGATTCAGAATCAAAATGGTCTCGCTCTTCCGAGTTCGAGTCGTTGTGCGAGTCGACATGGTTCTCCGTTGCAGCATTCTGCCCAGGCTCCTGCGACGGCTTTTCGCCGCGCGTGCTTAATGTTTCAACCGATGGAATGGTTGAGAGTTGGTGGAATCCTGTGCTTGGGAACGGACGCTTGCGGTTCAGAGGAACAGGCGTATTATCCCCGGAGATTTGGGATCCATCTGACTGGGGATGGGTTTCAGTGTCGGACGCTTCTGTTCTTTCCTGCGGCGTGACTCGAATCCCATCGTCCTTTGGTTGACCAGAAGAGTTATCGTGTCTCATTTCCCTGGATGGACTTCCTTCGGGTGGAGAGACAATGAATAATCCGCGTTCTCTGGATGGTTTCTTCTCTTTGCTGCCTTTCTCTGCTTCACGTTCAGGGGAGTGTTCCCTTTCTCTCGTTCGTCTTCGGCTCTTGTGGCTCCTCCTGCGGTCGTCGTCTGGTGGCTGCTCAGACTCGGGGTCACGGTCCTGGCCATCCTCTCGTCGGTGATGCCGTTTCGCTCTATTGGATCGAGTATTGAGCGGCGCGGGCACCTCGATGTCGGGATCCACATCATCAACAAACGGGTCAGGAGTATCAGATAGCCAGGACTCAATTTTCGTGCCGCGGTTGTGAAGAGGCTGGACAGGCTTTGGCGAATCTAGTTCCGGCCTCGCAAACATCTTTCGAGACTCGTCAAGCATATGCGTAAAGATCCCACCTTTGGGAGGCTTTTGGTGGCCCCGCGGCCTTTGAGGGGCACCTCCTGCTCGCTTCTTTGACAACTCGGAGAAATCGGCGTCACTGACTGCCCAGTCGATATCGTCCCCCCAGGGACGAGATTGTCCATTTGAGCGATCTGCCCATTCCGGATCTTCCGTCGCCACGGATTTTGTCGCAGGCGCGGAACGTGTAAACAGCGATGATGTCTCGTCGTTTATATCCTCCGCCTCACTGAGATCCCGCGGTGGTGGCTTTGACTTCCTGCGCTCTCGACCGGCTCGCTCTTTATTCCTATCGTCACCATAAGAAGACCTCAACCTCTCACTACTCCGGGTATCATTCCTCGCAGCGCGAGGGGTCGCGAATTCGTCGTTGGTGGTGTACTCGCCAATGCGCTTGGGAGTCGGTAATTGGGGAGGCGGGGTGTGAGCCTGGGTGGTAGAGCGGCTTAACTTCCAATGCTCGTCGCTGATGACGCGCTTCCTGGGCGTGCTATGGCTGCGCTTCCTCGTCTGGGAGCGAGGAACCGGGACGGAGTCTCGCTTGCTCTTCTGGGGTTTCGGCTTCGATTCGGCGGGGGAGTTCTCGTCGTCGTCGTTACCTTCGCGACAGGGCGCATTGGCAGTCACCACAACCCCGTCTTGTTCCTGCCATTTGAGGGCCCTGTTGCGGACGGAGTTGTTATCATGGGCACCTAGTGGCTGGCCGGTGTGCGCGGGCTTTTGCTTGGAGGGGGCGGTGGATTTGCCATTTCCCCCGCGGTTGGAGGCGCGACGCGGAGTGGCAGGAGATGGCATCGATGTCTCTCTTGGAACGCGAGAACTAGATCAGGAACTTGACGGCATGTATCCGAGACATCTGCTGGTGGGTATACCGGGCGAGGAGGTGGGAGGCAGGGAAAGCGCAGTTCCTTGTTTATTTACCGGCAAGGAAGCTCATCTGGAGCGAACGGAGCATACCCTGGGGTGACTAGAGAACGGAAAGAACAACAGTAGAAAAGAAGAAGCAAAGAAAGGAGAGAGCGACAAAGAGAGAATGAAGGAAGGAGAGAGAAGATGCAGCAGGCAAGGAAGAGTAAACAAGGGCGGTCGGGCAGCGATCCAGCCGCCCGCCGCCTTCAGCTGCCCCGGAAACCAGCCCTGGTCGATCGCCCTACAGATGATCCTGTCACGCTCTCGCTCGCTACTCTACTCTGTCTTCCTCCGGCTCCCCTCCGTCAGCTGTCCTAGACTCCTGGATACCGTTCTCACGCTCTGGTACAAATACCCTGCGTGCTCCTGTCAGCCGACACTCCCCAATCACACACCCATACTGACTTACCCGCTGGAACCACAATCCAGATGAAGTTCATCGCAAAGTAGTATACCCAGAAATAATACGGTTCTAACCGGCTGTAGGAAACACCATGCGCGTAGTAGTCAACCAGGCTGGTCGCATAGTACAGCACGTCGCCGTACAGGTGGCCCATGCAGACGATGATCTGCAGCGGATGACGCAGAGAGTGCTGGGAGAATATCGTATATGCGACGGACAAGCAGAGAGGGCCCCAGAGCAGCTTGGAGGATTTGTTAGCTGCAGAGTCGTTCCACCTCGATGCGCGGGGACACGGCAGCATGGGAACCCACCACAGTAATCACCTCCATACACAGCACCAACGTGTCCGATGTCATGTACCGCGAATCAGACAGAGCGTATTCCTTCCACAGCTGGCCCAGAAAGTCCTGGGCCGACCCCATGCTGGCGCGGTTGACGACAAAGTAGCATTCGAAGATGCAGTGGAGGCTTCCAGCTGCTATCCATCAGTACCGATCGGTCGCGTATATGACTGAAAAGAAGCAGCAGATGTCGTGCACATACACAGAACGAACCATAAAATAGCCAGTCGGTCTGCCTTGCTTAGGGTCGGTCGCATCTTGCTGATTGCTACCAGCGTTACTGCCAGCAGCATGACCACGCTAGTCCCGGCAACACCCAGAATTTCGAGAAGCGGAGACTCATTTTCAGAGTATCCAGGTACCTCTGCATCAACTGGGTAATAGGGGTGGGGAGAGTGGTTGGAGGCCATATTGGCTGGTGTAAAAGGGAGTTGAGCTGGAAGAGGTTCAGGGTGAACGGAGGACTGTGTTGTTTGGCTCCGGATATCGATTGCGCCCAGCTCTAGCCCTATCTCCAGTACGCTACATGGTTACATTCAACGTAGCCACAACCTGGTCAATTTAGATAATCGCAATTTGCCTGCAATTACTAGTAATCCACGACTTGCTGGTTCATTTACTGACAGCCGGAAATTCAGTGTACAATGGGTATCTACGGAGCAGCTTCCAGTGACGCGGACTGTTTCAAGAGCAATTAATTGTAAAGGATGCGAAAAAGGGTCAAAGAGATGGCTGTCAAGGGAAAACGGGAGGCACCTAAACCAGAGATGTGAAACCGGAAAACATCCTGTACTCGTGCAGGGAGGATGGCAAGCACCAATTTTTTCTTGCGGATTTCGGTATATCGAACTGGGTTGAGGATTCGAGTACTTGCTGTGGCACGCCGCTCTTCGCGGCTCCCGAAATCTGGAAGCGTGAAGAACAGAGCCCCAAAGTGGATGTACGGGCCATATTTGTTACCTTCCTCTGGCTGGTGAATATCCGTGGATCCAGGACGAGCGGGCCCAATGGCTTCGATCCCTATTTTTGGGCCAAAGTGCAGAGTGTCGGCTATCTGAAGGGCATCTCGAAGACCGTCTCCATGCTTCGCGACATGGGCGCTGAGAATCCTGAGCTGCGCCCGTCGGCATCGCAGGCATTGGGCCTTTTGGAAGAGTCGGAGTAGAACTGGGCAGGGTGGTAGATATCATAGATTGCCCATTGGACGTTTTTTATTCTTTGGACCTGACCAAACGACGAGCTGCTTTTCGTGCTGCGTGCAGGTGTAAGTTGTTGAGGCCGAAACAATTACCCGATCCGGCAAACGTCAGCAGCACGTGCCTGAGCTCCAGACTAACCGTATCCGGTTAGACTTGACTCCTGAGGCTACTGACCAGCATCACCGCGGCTCCCCGGTCATTGCTGCCACTTCTCGGTGTATCGTCACCCATGCAGCTCTTTTACAATGGACGCTCATAGGAGGATGCCCTTAGGGCTGGATGTTGCCCACCCCTCCGCTTTCGAGTCGCCTCCCGGTATCGCGGCTTTGTTCGTCATTCGCTTCGACTTGAAGACAGGGTGAGCTCACTCCGTCAATCCGGGGTCTACGACATATCCTGATATGCGATGGTTTTGGCAGATATGTGACTTCCTGGAAGCGTTCCATTCCTGAAGGTGAGACACAATGCCGCGCTCGATACGTCGCGATGTCGCGCTTACGTTCTTGGGCGCGCAGTGGAAGTCGAGGGGACCGTGGAGTACAAGTCGCTACCTTCCGGGCTACATAACATTCAGGAGGATCTGGTGTACGTTTGATGACTTCCGCTTGGTCGCCTTTACTGAGAGATTCTTCTCAGATATTTCGTTCATGAGCAATATGCCGGTATCAGTGCGTTTGTCAATCTGCCCGCCGAAGAATCGGAGCGCAACGCGAAGATGTTCGCCGTTGGGGTTTTGGTACCTTTGAATTCTGGGAGGCTAGGGAAAAGCTGGAGACATGCCTCGAAGCTTAAGGATCTGGCGCAGTGGGTTCCCCTGATCATTATTGCGTCCGTTCCGGCATATCTGACATGCGGAGTACAGGCAGTATGCTCAAGACATGGCCAATACCGACGTCTTATCGGAATACTGGGAAACACATCAAATTCAAGGGTCCGAGGCTTCAGCCAGGCCTGATTCGCCCTTGGACTCTCCACTCAGCCTTCGATTCAAACCCAATGTCGAACGACCGGATGACCTGCGTCGCAACCGTGTTTTCAGCGACGCGATGGTGCTGGAACCGTCCAGGCCGGCCTTGACACCATTCCATCCAGCATCGTCGCTTCCTGACTTTATTGACTCATTCGGGCCCTTGGTATTTCCGTTGTACAGAGCGGCATTGCTGCGCAAGAGAGTCCTTCTGTTAGCGGAAGCCCCAGTGCATGCACCCTGTAATTATGGTACGTCGTGCCGAACAACATTTGATAAGCTGTTTCGCTGACACGGGTTTAGTATATGATTTGTCCTTGTTAGCCTCCATACCCAATTCCCTTCTTCCGTTACTCCCACCGGATGGGCTACCAACGCCACGACCCCGGCCACTCTTCAATGTCGGAATTCACGATATCTCGTATCTTGCTTCCTTCATTGGCGCAACGCCCAGGTCCGAGAAAGACCCTGCATGGATTGCTTGCACCACGGATGCCGTACTCAGCATGAAGCCGGAACTCTACGATATTCTGGTGACGCTCCCTCCGCCTTATTCCAAAGACGCGGCAGAAAAGACATACCCTAAGCTTTCTGTGTTTGCTCCCACCCCCGGGAAACCGAATCAGCCCCAAACAACCCAGTTGAAGGCAACCCAACGCGATGCCCGACGGTATACAATGCTTCGGAAGGCCCTCCAGCCGCAATCCTCCGATGAGCATTCATCTGATCAAGACGACGATGACTCGGACGCGGTATCGACTTACTCATCCAGTTCCATTATCGAGCCGCTATCATGGACCCGACTAGCCTATACGTCGTTCATATGGTGGGCGTCTGCCGGGGAGAAGCGCGACGGATTATCAGAGGAGGAAGAAGACCAGCAAGTCGAGCAAGATACCAGACTAATCACCAGCGTGGAAAACCTTTCCAACAACTTCGCCGGATCTCTCGGCCGCCGAAGCATCCTGCCCGAAGACACCTCCAAACAACCTCGCGAAGTCGCCCTGGTGGCCTACTTCCGCCGTTTGACGGCGCAGATCTTCGTCACTCTCTCCGATGTGATCGCGCGACATGACGATGACGGTGACCTGGAACGCGAGCCGGAGGACCATCCCACCGATCCGCTCTACCAAGACGACCCAGATGACGAGCATGAACCATCCGCTGTGATAGCGCGCCAGTCCACTCAAGAAGACGAGAGCAGGTCGCCGCTGCTTCAGGCCGAGACCCGCTGCCGGCGCAACGCCGCGTCCGGTCGCGATGACCCGGTCACAATCACCACGGCCGACATGTTGGAGATGGGACTTGATATCTGGAGTGCGGCAGACCGCGTATTTGCCGAGGAGTTGGCCCGGGTATGGTGGGGTCGTGAGGCGCGTGTCGATACAGCCCGGATTCGGTGTTGTGGTGTTACGATTTTATAATTTTGTTATAGTGTTGGCTATATAGCTGGACACCTATGATGTGACATGTGGGTGCAGATCATTATGCCATTTGAGGTTTTGATGAAACTATCCAGACATCTACAATATGAGTTGCTCGCTCATGACTAGTATTTTATATTGTTTTCAGTGCCCCGATACCAGGCCAAAAGAGTGGTATATTCACGATACGAAGAAGCCGATAAACCAACCGACAATCCCAAATATGTGCCAGTAAAACCACAGTCCATGTATACAAGAAAATAGAAATAAACAAAAGGAAAATAAAGACCGTTAGTTGCCAATAGAAGCTGAGTACTCGAGCAGAAAGCGCATACAATGGGTGTATCTTGCAAAAACAACCAAAGAAATACTGACTCGCCCACAAAGCGCCATGCAAGGAAGAAAAGGACACAAGACATCTAAGCAAGAGCAATTTTTGCAAGAAAAAAACCCGAAACGCCCTACTGCTAAGGCAAGTAAGACAACTCGCTGGCACGCAGTAACTCCAGTTCCCATGCATTTCGTTCACAAAGTCATGTTAGAGAGCTTGCCGAGATATATAGAAGAGGAGGTCTGCCTCAGCGATGAAACATCCGGATAGGCGCGCTCAGATCCCTCCGTTCGTTTAGGTCGCCATCGCTCCTTGTTGCGCTTTGCTGGTGGAGGCCAGGGATACGCCTCGCGTCCCGCACTGGTGTGGCACCCGTTCGCGCAGGTCGGACTGTCGTCTCGCTGGCACTGACGGATCTCTTCGTGCTGTGGGCTCTTCCCCGTCTAGCTCGTATTTGCGCCAGTGCCTCTTCCCGGTTGACGGGGGTTCCTGGGACTGGGCCGGGTTGGTCTGGAGATGATGCTTCTGTTCGCAGAGGGACTGTCGTTGTAGTTGGGTGTTCGTTGGCATCTGCGGCGTCGTAAATTCCTTGTCCTCCCAGTATCTGAGAACGAGACTTGACATCTTCGGCGGACGTCCTCGGAGCAGCCGCTTGAACAGGAGTCGTTATCCCGGAAGTCGAGTTGTGAAATAGATAGTGACGTTTGGCAGCGCCTTTGGACGAGTCATTCAAGTGCGAGCGACTTATTGCTTCAATATGAGAAAGGCCATGCGGTTCAACTGGTCGAGAAAGGACCATAGGCTCCCCTTGCGGTTCCTCCACGGAGTCTCTAGAAGGCGATGGAATCGTCCGGAACGTGCCTGTCGCAGGTGAGAAGGCTATCAGCGGCTCTTTCATCGGCTTTTCATTAGGCTCTGTCTTGGTAAGAGTTTCGTCATCCACGGCGCTGCGAGACGTTTGAGAGGATGCATCTACAGGAGGAGCTCTCGGTGCCTTGTCGGTAACAGGCACATGGCGCTCCTCTGGTTCTTCAGGATTCTTTGCCACTTCTTGCGCCCTCACTTTGTTCATTTTCGCCGCATATTCTTCATCATGGACGTAGGTTTCGCCCTGGTACTCTGCAAGTCGGCAAGAGCATGCCTTGAACTGGCATTCCATCTTCATGAAATGTATCATACTCTCCAGGTCCGCCGTCCGCCATCTTTCGTATGCTAGGTCATCCTGCAGGTCGCTGATGGTGTGGCATTGGGTCTCGGGAGTTGTAATATCTCGGCCTCCTTCGTTGGCCATAACATCTGACACTCTCTGTCTCTTCGGCGGCGTTGCATATGAACTTGAAGGGTTCGTAGTGTCCGGAACTGGCGTGCTCCCTAAATCCTCGGCAGATCGCTTAGGCTTCCGTGGCGTGGTTAAAAATGCGAGGTCCCCTTCTGCTAATGACATTCTCCCAATTTCCTCCCTGTGCATACGTCGCGCTTGCGCTTCAAGGGTATTCGAGTGGTTGTTTGCCTCGACAGATCGTAGACGGCCCTTTAGAGTCTCCAATTCTTCCGTAAGACCGGTAAGGGCATATGTGCGCTCAAAAGCTTCCTGTTTGGCGTTCTCCTTGGCCTCTCGTTCAGAAATAACTTCATCCTTCAACCCCTGAGCCTCGGCCCGCGAATTATTTAGCTCTTCCTGTACCTTCAGCAAGGTCGACCCCGCGCGAAATGCCTCCTTTTTTGCTTTCTTAACCTCCTTGAGGAAATCCCCTCTCTGATAGCCTTGGTGCTCCTTTGCCGTTTGCAAGTCCTCCAGCAATGACTCGACACGTTCACTTATCCGGCGTTCGCGGGATCGGGACTCGGAAAGCTCAGCGGACGCTCTTGCTAATGCGGACTCCGCCTCTTCGCGGCCAAGAATGGCCCGTTGAAGAGCCGCGTTCTGGCACCCGGACGATGCTGGCGCCGGGGTTGGGCTTTCCCCCCGGGATAGATTGTTGAGGAACGCCACTTTGGATTGCACGTCTGATCCTCCTTTTGGTGTTCGTCGGTTAGCGTTAAGGAGGTCGGTCTGTAACGATGGTGAGTTGGCCAACGTTTGTTGGTTCAACCGGTCTGGCGAGATGGGGTTAAGAGGATTCGGTTGGTTTGACATTGCAGACGATTCGCGATTGTTAAATACAAGGCGCGAGGAAGATGTGTAGAGCAAAAGTCAGTCGCGCCAACATGGCAATGTGTATCCCGCACAAGAGTTGGCTGTTGTGGAATGATTTTGGCTGATCAGCAGCGGTGGGCGCATGCTGTTTGTTGCAGCGGTCAGGTGATTGTTGCCCCGGACAACACCACGCGACAAAGATCACGTGCAGAGCCAGAAGACACTAAGCCCAGTTGGGAGATCATCCACAGCGTCCAGCAAAAAGTAGAGCGTACATCATCTTCCTCCGAGGCGATCTGTACGTCTACTAGCTCAAGTGGGATCCTCAGAATCACGCCTTCTAACTGCATCCAGGCCAGCTGAGCCAACAGGGCGCCTTCGTTGAACTATGCATGAAATCATCACGCTCCAACTGGGTCAGCGGGCCAACTATCTACTTACGCATTTCTGGAATATTCAGGTGAGAGTTGGTCGTACCCTTCAGAGAGCTCAGTCTGACTTCTGTGCAGGAGTCATATTTCACTTACAGTGAGGGAGAAGAGTCCCCAGTTGATCATGATGTTCATTTCCGCCCGGGCGTCGGGGCCGATGGGACAGAAACATATACCCCGAGGACACTCATATATGACTTGAAGAGTGCTTTTGGCACTCTGCGAAAGCGAAATCCGCTGTATGAATTGTCTGAAGATCTCGTCCCGGGCCAAGGGCTGTGGTAAGTTCTCTGGTTCCTTCCCGAAGTTTTAGATTTGCCTCTTCTTCCCGGTGCTGTGCTGATGATGCTGGGCTAGGGATGGGAAAGAAGTTATGCAGCAGCAGCCACAGATCCCTCAAAGTGAATACCAGAAGAGCCTCGATGAGGGCCTCCCGGCTCCGCCGCTCACATCGGAAACAGTCCGTTATTGGTCTGACTTCAACCGGGTATTCTATCATCCGCGGTCAGTGGTTCAGTTGAATGACTACGAGCTGAATTCGAGGGCCATGCCCTTCGAGGACTGGGACGTTGGCGAGGAGTTTTTCAACGATCTCGACAAAGAGCACGATCTTTTGGATAGAGACGTACGACCTTTTGCAGAGGAGTGCGATCATCTACGTGCACTCCAAGTATTCACAGGATCCGACGATGCTTGGGGTGGGTTTGCTGCCAAATATATTGACAGGCTACGGGACGAGTTTGGCAGGAAGAGCATATGGATATGGGCTCTGGAGGATGGCGCCAAAGCGCAAAGGGTAAGTGGCTTGCGACTCGTCTGGAATCGTATCGCTGATGTGCCACCGATACAGCGGAATCAGATCAAACGGGATTTGAATAAAGCCAGGTCCATATACCATATTTCCTCACAGTCGTCCCTCTATACACCTATCGTAGATCCGCCTTCCCGGCTTCCGAGCTCCTTCAATGTTGATCCGCGGTCAAAATGGCATACTTCGGCACTGATCAGTTCCGCTCTGGAAACAGTGACGCTTCCATCCCGTCTTCGGGCGTGTCGTGATTTCGAGGCCGCGCTCACTGGCGACGGCATGCACAGGATATTCGAGTTGCAGTCGACCATAGCCCAGGATGAACCTGATGCTGGAAAACGACCGGATGGGTCCCAGGATACCGGGAATGGACACTCTCATGTGGAGGCGGAATTCTCCTTGGATTTCAGCTATGATGGTCTGGACGACAAGGATTCCCATATCTTCAACCAAATTCAAGTTGCACGGGGCGGTGCCTCTGAACAGACGAGTGGTCCGACGTCCACCGAAGACAGTGGGTTCCTACGCCGTCAGCGCCTTTACAATTCCGAACCGATGGCTCAAAGGTGACTCCCAACTGCAGCGGCTCTATCCATGTCTATTGCTGACCGGTTATCTGTAATCTAGCTTCCGCACACCGCTGCGATTTCCTCTCTTGGATAGTTTCCCCCGCGACATTTTGCCTGCTTCAAGGCTGGATGAAGGTGTCAACATTCGTGCTGCATTGACATCTTCGTCGCGAACAGCAGACGCACTAAAGGACCTTGAAGCGGCCGCGGGGCGTATGATTGGGGTTGATGAACGAGAAGAATTGGTAAATGGCTTGGGAGAGGTTCGCGAATCCTACGAAATCGGCGGTGATAGCGGGTCCGACTTTGATGATGTTTAGACGACGAAGCAGGAACAGTGAGCAATGCTCCCACATCGGGAAGCCACCGTGATGTGTATTCGTTGTAGAAGTCCACCGGATCAGTCCATGTATAATAATAGCAACTCCTGTTGACTGAAATTTGGCTGATTGACGGCGGTTGTATTCGCCGAATGCGTCCTTCAGTTCGCTGTGCCAGTGGCCTTCGGGGGCCAACTTGGACAAAAAGTGGAGTCATCCACCATAGCAACATGTTCAGCGTTGCTTTCAAAGCCCTGCTATGGAAAAAAGTGAATATCTTCTGGTAGGCAATCAGTAGAAGTGGTGTCGAGTCGAGTGGAAGCATCATCGACTTGACCAGGCCAAGGCGGTGAGGGTCTCGACCGCGTTCTCGACCGGCTCTCTCTTCCTCTTCCTCTCCACCTCCGCTGCCGGAAACATCACCCCAGTCTACTCTGGCACCTTCAAATAATATCGCCACTACAGTCCTTTTTCCGGAAAAGGTACGGAGCTTCGAGCCTTAAACGGAAGTATGCAGCTGCTCGGATCTTCGCTTTGGCTCTGCCACTAACGCAGGGCTTGACTGCCATGTCTTTACGGTTCTGAGGCATTTCGCACGAAAATCACATCTCCATAAGCCCTTGGCACCGTACATCTCTTTCCATTGCCGGACGTTGCATTGGATATCGTTTCCGCGAAGGCTTGCTTTCGGTCAACGCCTTACCAGCTATCCGTAATCGCCTCGGAGATCGGCAAAGGGCATATATCGCTACTTTGCCGGCGCCATATCTTATTCCACAGTGGGGACCATTCTTCGCTTGCTGAATTGTCTCAAGGTTTCCCGACAACTGTTCCCTTGGGTGCTGCTTGCTTGGGTTTCCATTACCGGCCAATTGACCCGCAAGACTCCCTACAGCTCGATTTTATGGGGCAATCCACCGGACGACTCTCAGACACCAGATGTCTACAGTAGGATCCGCACTTAATTCGTGGTGGCATTCCGGAAGTGGTTCGTTGGACGGAAATACCACAGGCCACTGAAGTCGATGTGGCAGAAGGAAATCCAATTGAGCTTCCGAAGCCTTCGATATCCGCAAGCGTGATATGGCTTGAGTTCTGAGCTGTCTGCCACTAGGACTTGGACTGATAGCAATCTTTCAGCAAGTATCGCCGTAGTAGCTAGATCAGGATGTTACATCGCAGACATAGCTATCGGCCTTATTTCCGATACGTTCGCTCACTTATCCGGACGCTGTTCTAATTCAGTATGGACTCCCATTTTATGATCTCAGCATTTACTTCTCGGACCTCGATGGTGGCGACACTCTACCATGGTTGAGTCCATCCCGGTCACCAATGCGACGACTGTTGCATAGAGCCCGCGTTCGGACACACAAAGATGGCCATCCAATCGAGGCATTACCGGGACCGTCAGGTCAGTCATACTGCCCTGACAACCTGGCCGGCTCGTTGGCTCAACCAAATACTTAAAGCTGTATCGCCGCGCCCTTCGAGATATCTCCCATATGAGCCCACTCTCTACAATTCCTTCGTTTTGTTGTTCCAGAGTCGTTCGCAATACTCCATAGCCTGGAACATCTGTCTTTCGTTTCGGCCAAGATGTTCACAAAAGCATTCGCTCTGTTTTGTATATCGACCCTCGCTTCTGCAGGTGTCATTCGTGACAGGGCCAGGGCCCCGGGCATAGACTTTGCACGTCGCGGACATGAAATGCCCGTTCGTCCCTGGTCGAACAATACCCGGTCTTCGACTTCTACCGACGGTCCAAGTTTTACCACAATTACTTCCACGTTTTCGACTACCACTTGCCCGGGTAAGTTCAAGTGCTACTCGAGAATATGCCCTTGCTGACTTCAGAAGTCGTCCCAACGACAATTACCAGTGGGGGTACGACGTTCACCACGCCTACAACTTTGACCAACACTGTCATTCGCACTACGACTTTTACTTCCTGCGAGGAGGGCTGCCCTAAGACTACGGCGACGGGGACGGCGACGCCACCCCCCAAAACGAAGACTACGGCGACGGCGACGGCGACGCCACCCCCCAAAACGAAGACTACCCGTACAGTCTCACCCACGGTCTCACCCACAGTCCCACCCACTCGTACTACCATCACCTCTAAGTTTACTACTACCACTTGCCCAGGTAACATTTGCCCAGGTAAGTCAAGCGCTGCCACAAAATATGTCCCTACTAACTTTCCAAGTGGTCCCAACGACAATCACCAGTGATTCCACGACGTTCACGTCATCTGTCACCACGAAAAGCACTATCACTGGTATCACTACCATTACTAGCTGCGACAGATGCCCGACGAAGACGACGCTGCCGCCGCAGCCTCCTCAGACGGAAACCACTCCTACTGAAGTGCCTCCTCCGGAGACGCAGACTGAAGTCCCGGTTCCTCCTCCGCAGACCCAGACGACTCCTGAGGTGCCGCCCCCGGAGACGCAGACTGTAGTCCCGGCTCCTCCTCCCCAGACAGAGAGCGTTCCCACTGTGGCACCTGCGCCGGCTCCTGAGACCCCGACTGAAGCCCCGGCTCCTCCCCAGACGGAGAGCGTTCCCACTGTGGCACCTGCGCCGGCTCCTGAG
>RAQS01000196.1:0-35197 GCA_003698115.1 Aspergillus sp. HF37 | reverse complement strand
TTTTTTTTTTTTTTTTTTCTTGCTGCTAGCCGCTCGCCGCCCATCTTTATCTTTATGCTATGGACTCTTCGGTCCGGGCGAGCTGTTTCGGAAGCATTACCATGGCATGGCTGTATATATCGGGACAGGCGTTGGTTTCGTTCGGACGGGAAATTCGGCGCTTTTTCGTTTAGACTTTGCATACGTTCGCATAGCAATGTGATATGATCAGGGTTCATGTTCAACGAGCCTGGTTTATTATCGTAAAGCAGAAGTGTTCAGTAATGTTGAATTGAAGTCTATCTAAACACAGCGCCGTCCCTACAGCGCCATGCTTCTCTATGCTGCTCCCATATGCCAACCAATAACGCCGTTAAACAATGCACAATAGATAAGACGAAGACAGAACAACAAAACAACACCACATCCTACCCCCATTTTACTCCCCCGATGACTCGGGGGTTGGTTGCTCGCTGGGGGAGGGAGAATCAGACCGAGGAGCAATACTCGGCGAAGTACGAGCAGTAGACCCGGTCTGGACACGGGTCGAAGAGGAAGAAGAGTGCTCGGAGCTGCTTGACAGAAAAGACGGCCACTCCTCTGCGGGAGCGACATTGTCCTCTTTGTGGACGACCAGTTCCCTCCTACACTTCTTCTTTACTATATCCCGCGCCTCGTCGATCACCTCCCGGACGTCTTTCTCCTTCAGGTGCAGCTTGAGCTCTTTCGCCTCGCGGCGGACTAATTCTTCAATGTCGAGTCCATCGATGGTCCGCCACTGGGCGGCCATGCGCGCCTCCTGGGCCTGGGCCTGGTTGGCCAACTTGGTCCCCTTCTTGACTGGGTACCTGAAGCCAAGATGCTCTGGCGTTGGATCAAGAGCAGGCGCTTCTTGTGACGCCGGAGAAAGAGCTCGCTTGGGCGTCGAAGGTGCAGATCGACATGCCGGCACCAGCTTGACGCGATCTGCTGTCGGTTCCTCGTATACCGACTTGGATATAGAAGCCAGAATTGGCTCTGCGCCTGGCTCGTACGATATTGCTGACGACGCGTCGAGCTCGTCGTCAGCTGGTGCCGGTGCTGCTGCTGGAATATGCACCGGGCACGCCACGGGGCCGGGTGCCGCCGGCTCCATGTAGAATGTGGCGTGATCTTTGTAGTACTGTTCCAAGATGTGAACTTGGTTCTGCCGGTGGAATGGATGCGGACGGCTTACCTTGAGGGCATCTTTGTAATCCCCCACAAAGGCGAATGTCGCCTTGCAGACAGATGTCCAGTGGCCGCCACTACCACTGGCAATGCTCTCAATACTGCAGCGTTCAAAAGCCCCAAGTCGCGAGAAGCTCGACACATCTGCCGCGGTAACTGGGGCTACGCTGCGGTAGCCAAAAATGGCCGTTCCTGCAGGCATTAGTTACAGCTGTCTTCGAATCAGGAGATACACACTCTCTGCTTTGGCTCTTTCGAGCCTCAGCTGGCGGCCATGCAGATAAATCGCGCCCTCGTAAGAGAGGACGCCATTCGTATCCGAGATTCGCTGCTCATGGTTTAGCCGATGGTACTGACGTATTCGATTTACGAGGACGACTTACCTCGAATTGCGCAAATGCACCTGAAAGACGCTTATTCCGGTTGGTCTTGATCTTGACATAGCAAGGACCAAAACCGGAGAGACAGGTCGTCAAGTCGTGGACCAGCTGGCCCACGCGGACCTGGTTGGAAAGACTGCATCGACATCAGCATCTGACCATCTTACAGTGGGATACAGCACTTACTTTCCAACAAAGAGACAGGCAGCTGGAGGAAACAGCCCTTGGGCGTTCCTCGCAGATGGAGGTTCGAGCACCCTGTCTGGCCGCACGAACGAAGGGAAGGCCATAGGACCTGGGTACGCCGGACAAAGCACCGGCAGGAAGGGTGGATGGATTTGTTGCTCCATCTGTGCAGGTTTTGAGTCGATGCTTGATTCTTGGGGTGTTTGATGATGACGATGATGGATGCTGGGATGGATGTATGAGTTGCGGGATGATAGAGAGGAAAAGAAGGTGGGAGAAGAAGAAGAAGGAGAAGGTCAGCGCACCTTCCCTGGGATTATATGGATTCGCACAAGGGAGCAGCAGCCCGTGTCATAGATTTCGATGATGAACGGTTGTTCCTGCACGAAGACAGCCCGGTCGACGCCTACCATGATGCTGTGAAGACTCATAGTTCCCAGGCTCGCTTATTGGCCAAAGTATAGTAGCTGTAAGCGTACTATACCAGGAAAGAGAGTTTAATTGCAATGGAGAGTAACCATGGAACCGTGAGTATTCATAGTTCCCAGGACATCACTGACGTTTACTGGCCAATGCATAGGAAGCAGGCGTATTCCATCAGCAAAGAGAGTTTCGTCGCCCCTGAGAGACGTCTCCGACTGGGAAGCGGCGATGACGCTGCGAGGACTCATAGATTCCAGAGAGCCATCTGGGCGTACTCTATCAGAAAGGGAGCTTTATTGCCTGTTTGGGCAACGACATCCAAGTTGGGAGCGACTATGACGCCAGCGAGCATTCATATTCCCCAGGCTGCCAGGAAATACAGTTCTTGAGTCGCCTTGGTTGCACCTTCCCTTGTATATGAAGTCAGCAATGGCAGCAGCGGCGGCGAAGGCATCATTACAAGCAGATTATGGACATGTTCGTATAATATCCCCGAGATATAGGAAGCACTTATGGTGGCAATAGTGTGTTTTGTGCCGTAATAAGTATGACGAAGAGCGTTAATATGCCGGCGGTGAGGTCCAAGATGTATTGAAAAGGCATCCGTTTGAAGCAGCTGAAAATAATCCATCATCTTAAACCAAGCACGCACATCCATGGCGGCAGAGAAGCGTGCGAAGGAGTAACACAAGGGCAGTAGGAAGGAGATGTCGAGATGTAGTCCGGGGGAATCAGGGCTATTCTTATCAGGTGACCCCCCTTATCAGCCAGATTGACCGATGCAGTTTAGTGCTCTGACCTCATGCTTCCTCCTCATATTCACCTTGGAGCTGCAAGCCCAACCATGATTCCCACCGCGCGTTGCATGGCCGCTAAGCCGTCTGGCTTTCTCAGACGTAGTGCTGAAGAGCTCGGCCGCGTCTCGAGGATAGGTACCTTCCCGTCCCCGTCCCCCATCCGTTCTCCGTGCGCTGACCAGCTCGTACATAGCCTTCAACACCGAGGGTCTTCACACTCCTACCAAGCCATACTCCCTACTCGATTTCGAAGATGAAGGCGCCGTCGCCGGCTGCAAAACCATGGCCGATCGCGCCGTAGGAGGATTCAGCACCGCCAGCCTGGACTACGTGCCTGCGGATCCCTCGTCGAATTCTCCCGCCCATGCGCGGTTCCACGGCGGCATCTCGACAAAACTCCCAGCTAACTGGCGGGTAGAAAGGACTGGTATGTCGCTCGGTCGTCTACATGGTTGCACTACTGACAACGGCAACAGGATATGCCGCCTTCCGGAACAAAGACCGAGGTATCTGGCTCTTCGGCCGGCTATATTGGGACATCGATCCGTATACGTATCTTGCTCTGCGCGTCAAGTCGGACGGTCGCCGCTACACTGTGAACATCCAGACGGACTCCATCGTCGACTCGGATATCCACCAGCACCGCCTGTACACTCGACACCATCGCCTGCAGCAGTCCGCAGCCCCAGAGTCTCCTGATCCCACCGAACAAAAGTATCCGCAAGGAATCCCCCCATCGTTGTCGGATGTCCCCCCTTCGTCTACGATCATATCCTCGGGGAGCGCGACTACCTCCGGCACCACCGGTTGGGAGACGATCCTCCTGCCCTTCAACGCGTTTGTTCGCACAAACCACGGCTTTGTCATCGAGCCACAGACCTCGCTGCTTCGGCAGCGGATTAAGAGTGTTGGGATCGGCCTAACGGACCGTGTGGATGGCCCGTACGATTTGCGGATTCATCGCATCTGGGCCACGAACGGGATGAGCGAGGGAGAGGTCGAGGAGGAAAGACGCATCTGTGGCGAGAATGCGTTGCCTGTCGACGAGGGCGTCAAAACGGGATGGTCGAGTCGTGAGGGTGCGCAGGATGCACAGGATACGGATGGCCAGCAAAAGAACAAGGACCCAAATGCGAAGGGGATTAAAGCGCTGAAGTATGAGTGGGATAAAGACTGAACAGGAAAAGCTATGGCCTGGATATTTACTTGAATAATGTACAGAATAATAAAAATCGTCTATCTTGTCCGCTCTTCTAGTTCCCGCCAGTGATCTTTTCCCACGCCTCCCTGTATTTGTCTCCCGTCTTCTGCACAACCTCGTCGCTCATCCTGACACCTTCTTTCCCTTTCAGTCCTTCGCGGACCAACCAATCCCGCAGGTACTGTTTATCGAAACTCTGCTGGCCACGACCGACCTCATACGAGTCCTTGGGCCAGAACCGCGACGAGTCCGGCGTTAGGACTTCATCCGCTAGCACGATCTCGTTCGTCTCTTGATCAAGCCCGAATTCAAACTTTGTGTCGGCGATGATGACGCCTCGGGGGAGGGCATAGTCGCGGGCAGCCTTATAAAGCTGCAGAGAGAGGGCGGCGATCTTGGAGGCGTAGGGTTCGCCGATTATGCCCGCCGCTAAACACAGTCAGCTACATTTGCCGTCTTATATCTCGGTAAATCGAGAGTATACATACCCTGGTCCGGGTGAATGTTCTCATCATGCTCGCCCTGTTCGGCCTTCGTGCTGGGAGTGTATATCGGGCCATCCGGAAATGCGTCGCTTTCCCTCAGACCAGCCGGGATCTGGATCCCATGCACCGTGCCGGACGTCTGGTACTCCTTCCACGCGGACCCGGTGACGTACCCGCGGACAATGGCCTCTATCGGGAGGATCTTGAGCTTGCGCACTTGCATGCTCCGGTTCTGGAGAACGGGGCGGAGCGACGCGGGGATTTGCGGCGGGAGATCGAGGGTCAGGAAGTGTGTGCGCAGCGAGGGGACGGCGTCGGTGAGGATCTTGAACCACGCTTGCGTGCAGAGGGTGAGGAGGACGCCTTTGTTGGGGATTCCCTAGCAGATATAGTCAGAAATCGGGGAATGGCTGGAATGGCTGTAGTCGAGGATTTACATTGTCCATGATCACGTCGTAGGCGGAAATGCGATCAGTCGCGACGAAGAGTAGGGTCTTGTCGTCGACATCGTACAGATCGCGTACTTTGCCCCGGGCGACGAGGGGCAGCGAATTCTGCAGATCGGTGTTGGTGACGGCGTCCATGGTTGTCAGGCGAGAGTGAAGAGCAGAAGAGCAGAAGAGCAGAAGGTGGGATGAGAAGAGCTGATAGTGTTTGATAAGGCTTCTGCCTCAGGCTGGTACCAGCGCTGTTTATCTACTCCTCGTCCGCTCCTCGCTCTCTCCAACCATGACTCGCTATTTGACCCCTTCAAAGATCGCCCTGCTCTGTCTCATCGCGATCTACACAGAAGGGGTTGTGCCTAACTCGGCTGCTGTCGATATCCTCGCCTTTCTCGTCTCGTGTCTGCTGCCGCTGGACCCTGCAGACTCGTCTGTCTCTACCGCAAAATGGCAGAGCCAATTCTCCATTTCCATCGATGACTTGGAAGACGCGCTCGCAGGACACGCGTCATCCGTTCCCGGCCGCTCGGTCTGGGACCTGTTTCTCCGGAAGCTGTGGTCGATTGATTCCTGCGATGCGCTGGAGGTTTTCTTCGCCGACGTCTCGTCCATGCTGGCCAAGACCCGCGAGGAGCAGTTATACGACAGAGACAATGACATCGCCCCCGAGGCTGACCGCATGCGGCTCTCAAGATGCTCGCCGCTGGGCGCGTTCGTGCGACGAGCCCAGCTCGAGTTTACACGACTGCAGTTTTATGACTCGGTAAAACTGTGGAAGGGCTTTGTCAAGTACCGTCTGCCGACTTATCGCGCATGGGCGAGAAAGAATCCCTCCAGTGAACAGGCCTCCGTCGACATTAACCTGCTCGAGCTGGGTTTGGACTCGGGTGGCCAGCTGGCGCAGGTTGTGTACGGGAACATCGAATATGACTCTGACGACGAAGGAAACGTCAGTGCAAAGGATGTGGAGCGGTTACTGGAGTTTCAGATTTCCGAGTTGCAACGCAAGTAGCCTGCTTCCTGAATTGGTGCGCGTCTAACAGAGCACAGGACTGGGTGGACGAATACCGGACGAAATGAAAGCGCAGCTGGAGCGGATTATTTCTGCGGGCGTGACAGTCCCGAACCTGGCGCACTATCTCAGGTGGGTTCGGAAACGTCTATCATGGTAGCATGCTGATGTTTCCAGATTCCTTGACTGCTGGAGATCGGGCGACTATCCTTCGTCTTTTGATAATCTCCACCGCTATTTCGATTACACTATGCACAGTCGTGACCGCAGCGCCTACCAGTATGCACTGCTTAATCTTGCCGTTCTCCAGGCCGACTTTGGCTGCTACGGGGAAGCTGTTTCGGCGATGCAAGAGGCCGTGTCGATCGCCCGAGAGTCCCATGACATGAATTGCCTGAATTTCTGCATGAGCTGGCTGTACCATTTCGGCAAAGCGTTCCCGGAGCAGATGAAGGATGTCCAGAACACGGGCATGCTCGGAAATGAGAGAGAGGGCCTGACATTTTTAAAAGCAAAAGCAAAGGAGACGGAAATGTGGAGCCTCCTCAGCACGACGTTGCTGAGTGAGGCTAAGCTCGAATTGCAGAATGTGAGTCGACATGCTTTCGTTTAGGGCAGTGGCTAACACCCTCAGGGCGAGAGCCTTGCTGCTTCTATGGAGAACATCGTGCGGGCGTCGCATCTCAACGTCACGAAGAATCTCGCGAGCTCCATGGGCCCGCAGCTCTTGCTGCAGACGTCGCTGTATGCGAGAATGGGTGTTTCGCATCTCTCCTGGCTAAGCAGCGAGATATTCCGCGAGTGCTACGCGCGACGAGCACCATTTGAGGACTTCCTCAAGAGCACCTTTCGCAATTGCCAAGTTGTATGCACTCATTTCCTGCTCTACATTCTCTTCTGACAGTCGAAGCTGGCTCAACAGGGCCGGTACAGCGAGGTTCAGGACCGTATGGCGCAGATATCGCCGGAAAACATTCCTTCCCTCAAAGCCAATCAGTATTGGTCGTTCTTCACTGGGGTACTCCAAGTGAGGCGGCAGATCTACCGGTAGGTTGCCCTGCATTTTCTAAGGACGGTTGGCTGACAACATCCAGAGACGACAAAGTGGCAACGGAGCATCTCCTCTCCCAGCTGCAAGGCATTCAGCTTCCCGACATGGAGATAATCTTTCTCCTGTCATTCCTCTCAATTGAATTCAAAATCCGCCAAGGCGATTACAGCGGCGCCTGGCAGCTAATCGAACAGACCGCGCAGTCAACCCACCAAGACAACTTCGACCTATACTCACAGGTGAAACTCCTATGTCTGAAAGGCCGCATCTTTGGGAAAACCGGCCAGCCGCAGCGAGGATTCTCCCTAGCCATGAGGGCAGCCAGCATAGCGCACCGGGCAAAACTGCTCCCGCCGCTCTGGGACGCGCTCTGCACACTCGCCGACGTCCTCCTCAGCCTCCGCGAGTTCGACGCCGCCAGCGAGATGATCGAGAGCATCATGCCGCAGATCCTGGAGGCGGAAGACTGCGAGCTCGCGGCCCGGGCGTACTCGCTCCTGGTCGACGCGAGTATGGGCGTCGCGGGCAACCTCTGGAGCGAGGGGCAGAGTCTGCCGGCTCGGAAAGAGTTCATGAATCGCGCCCTCGGGTATATCGACTGCGCGTATGACCAGTTCGAGGAGATCGAGGATATCAAGGGGCAGTGCGAGATGATGGCTAAGAAGGTGACTATGATGCATCTGTCGGGGGATCTGGTTCTTGCTAATGACTATGCCTCGAGGTATCTGGATCTCAAGAAGCAGGGGACTGCGGAGAGGTAGTATGCTGTACGATAACTATGATATGCTGTCTGACCCAGTGGATATCAACCTGCTTCAATTGTCAGGCATTGCAGCCGCATTACAATCTACTGAAGCACAGCGAGCGGAATCTGATTTACATCCACTGGACACCAGAACAAATCCAATATAACAAAGGAAACCAACTGGGCTATAGTATGACAAGCTCTCTGCATTCAGGACTTCTTCCGTCTCTGCCATCATTGCATATGCAGTAGATATACTGCCCCCGATTTCTAAGACACGGGACTTTGGAACACGTCGCAATCCATCCTCGACGAGAACACTTAGGTAGTCTTGTCCTTGTTGTGGTAGTTGACCTCGTCCCACCAGCTATAACCGTTAGCGATTCCCGTCCATCTCCCCACAACCCAACGGGCAGAGTTGCAAAGCTCGAAACTTACAAGACAGTCTGAAAAAAACACCGGCGAGTCAGCCAAATCCCCCAAAACCACACAACAGACAGACTCACCTTGTCACCGTTGCCCCACGGGTAGTTCTTGACCCGGATGTTCTGGTAGGGGTACTCGGTGCGATCCTCGAGCGGGGGCATGTGCTCCCAGTGCTGCCAGTGCTCGACCCAGAGGTTCCAGGAGTTGATCGAGACAAGTGTCAGGGCAGGGATGACGGCACTAGATGAGAAAGAATATGGGTGAGTATATCTTGCGGCAGGGCATCGACTCTTGTCTTGCCGGTCACAACGCACTAGAGGGCGAGCTTGCGCCAGAGATCTGGAAAGGAAGCCATTGAGTCAGCCCGATGCATTCTCTAGACTCCCCGCCCCTGGATATGTGCATACCACTGGTAGACGCAGCATGGTGCTTCACGGCCGCTCGCTCGCGGTTGAACTCGTTGTCGATGGCGAACGGGACCTTGCCCTGCTCGGAGCTGTTGAAGCGGCGGGGAGCAGCCGAGCGGACGGGAGCAGCACGCAGGCCGACGCGCTGGGACAGACGGGGGAGACTGCGCATGGGGAACATGGCGGGCGAGCTGGCAATGGGGTTGTTTGCGAGAGAGAGGATTGCCTGAGGTCCGGCCGGCCGCGGCGGGTGAAAGTCCCGATCTTACGTAAGCGCCGAGGCGCTGCTGATGTCATCGATCACGTGCGACCGGGTCAACAAACGTCGCTGGGTTCTTGTGCAGGAGCAAGCAAGCATTCGAGAACATGGGCTGATTGCCTGCTTGCCGGGATGGGGCTTCGCATTACGACATGGAACGGTAAGTCTATCTATATGTCTGGGCTGGGGATACTGGCTAATGCGGCTGTTGCAGTCAACGGGATACGGTATGTACGGACCGGGAGTTTGATACTCTCGGGCTGCGCTGAGGATAGCCAGGAACCCGTTTTCGTATGAGCCATGGAGAGGGAAGCGGACGTTTGAGGTAAGCTGCTGGACTCGGTTCTGGTGGATTGCATGCTCATGTGCCAGGCGATGTTCGACACGCTGGAAGCAGATATCGTCGTCTTCCAGGAAACCAAGATCCAGCGCAAGGATCTTCGGGATGATATGGTGCTCGTGCCGGGATGGGACTGTTATTTCAGTCTACCGCGGATTAAAAAGGGTTCGTCGCTTGTGCATTCTGCTTGCGAATCCAATTAACAGGTCAGGCTATTCGGGCGTCGTGGTATACACCCGCAACGCAACATGTGCGCCAATCCGCGCCGAAGAGGGTCTTACAGGAGTGCTCTGTCAGCCTAACACGTCGGTCTCGTATCGGGACCTCCCGGACGAGCAGCAAATCGGTGGCTATCCGACCATTGGGCAGTTATCCGAGTTCGAGCTGGACGCAGCGACGCTTGACTCCGAAGGGCGCAGCGTCGTTATCGAGTTCCCGGCATTCGTCCTAATCGGGGCGTACTGCCCAGCCAACCGTGACGAGAGCCGAGATTGCTTCCGTCTGAATTTCATTGATGCGTTGGACGCGCGGATCCGGAATCTTGTGTTGATGGGGAAAAGAGTCTTCGTCACCGGCGACCTGAACATATCCAGGGGCGAAATCGACTCGGCGCACGCCGCAGAAGCTATCCGAAAGGGGGCGTCGACGGAGGATGACTTCGTTTCAGCGCCAGCCCGGCGCGTCTTCAACCAGCTGTTGACGGATGGGAAGGTCATTGGCGAGCGGGATGAAGGGCGGGAACAGCCGGTTCTTCATGACATCTGCCGGTCGTTTCACCGTGAGCGTCGTGGAATGTATACGTGCTGGGAGCAGCGGATCAACGCACGGCCTGGGAATTATGGCGCGAGGATTGACTACGTGCTGTGCAGTTTGGATATGCAGGACTGGTTCAGCGAGTCGAATATACAAGAGGGGCTCCTGGTAAGTGTCTGATCGCCTTTTCGATGCATAGCTAACTGTAGCTGCCAGGGATCGGATCATTGTCCAGTCCATGCCGTGTTTAAAGATTCCGTTGCTGTCAATGGAGAGCCTGTCAAAATTCACGATATTATGAATCCATCCGGCATGTTCAAGAATGGCGAGCGACAACAGGAGTACTCGACCAAGTGCCTTCTCCCATTGTCAGGCCGTTTAATTCCGGAGTTTGATAAACGAAGGAGCATCAAGGACATGTTTTCCCGGAGGCCAGCTGGTTCCCAACAGAAAGCTACCTCGCGCACGGTGGAGCGGTCTTCGACGACCCAGGAAAGCGAGGCACCAACGCCGCCCAAAGATGCTGCCAGCGAAACACTCACCGACTCATCTGCCCCTGCGTCGCAGAGCCAAACGGCCGCAAAGGGGGTTACGCGCAAGCGGACAGAAAACAGTGGCCCTCCTCCGTCCATGCTGAAACGGTCGAAATCCGCGGCGCAGGCCCCGGCAGCTTCGGCACCTGGACAGCAAACACTCAAGGGCTTTTTCAAACCCAAGAGTCTTGGCCACGAGTCGCCCAAATGCAGTCCCACCAAGAACGCCGAGCACGCTACCCTGCCACCGGAGCAAACAGGATCGCCGTCGAAGATCGGAACGCCACTGGAATCTGGTCTTGTGGAGGATCACCAGCTAGGGCCAGGACCCCAGGGTAGTTCGGCCGACGAGGCCAGCCAGTCCGCGGCTGGAACACCGACCCCCTCTCAAGAAAGCGAGATGGTGATCGATCCAGTAGCGAGCAAGCAAGACTGGTCGAAGCTGTTTAGCAAGAAATCGCCCCCCAAATGCGAGAGCCACCAAGAGCATTGCATCAGCCTGACAACGAAGAAGCCCGGGATCAACTGCGGGCGAGCATTCTGGATCTGCCCACGGCCGCTGGGGCCGAGTGGGAACAAGGAGAAGGGGACACAGTGGCGATGCGCGACGTTTATCTGGGCGAGCGACTGGAACCCGACTACGTGAGCAGCACGAGACGACCAGTCGCAAACAGAATTGTTTCATACTCGAGGCGAGAAGGGCATTGTGGCTATTGTATGCAGGCCCATCTGCATAAATCCGAGATTCTGCAAGAGCCGGGGTCTGTACCAGTCTGCGACCATGTGTGTCTCGTAGATATGGCTGGTATTTTTTGTGCGTATGTAGCTGACTACCTCTGTGCAGGTTTCGAATGCAGGCCATCCTCCATGACAAACGATGGAACGAAACAAATGAAGACCCGTCCGTGACGCTCAGACGGATCCAGAGTACATTAGCATAAAGGGAGTAAAAAGAAAACAACGCAGTCCGTCCGAACTCCTGGATGTGTTAACAGAGCATCCATCCGCCTGATATACGCCGGTAGTTAGAAGTCAACGACGACAGAAAAACAACAACGCCACGAAGCCAGACATCCCGCGTCAGTAGAAGTCGGTGATAAAGTCGGAGAACTCGAACGAGTCAGCCGCAGCCTGCTCCGCACCCGCCACGCTGTTGAGGCCCTGATACATCCAAAACCGACTATCGCCGCCATTGCTGCCGCCACTCGCACTCCCCCCAGCTTCAACACGCCCCGCGTCGCCCCCGTTATTAACCTGCTGCACGAGCGCACTGAACGCCTCCGCATCGAGCCCAAAAGCCTGCTCCGACACTGGATCATTCGGCCCCAGCACCACATTCATCCCGCCGCCCCCGTCCCCGCGCATCTGCATCTGCATCTGCATGGGCATCGACATCGGCGTCTGCATGTCCCCAGCCGCATTTCCGCGTCCCTGTCCGTGTCCGCCCTGCTGGAACCCGGGCGGCAGCACAGGCGTCGACGCGTTGGATGTCGTCGAGGTCGGAGATCCGCCCGCCCGCAGCATGCTCGCGTGCCGCGGGTGCTGGCGCGACGACGCCCGTCGCTTCTTCTCGGACGGCTTCCGCGGCGTGTACTGGTAGTCCGGGTGGTCGCGGGCGTGCTGGCGCTTCAGCTCTTCGGCTTGCGCTTTGTATTGCGCTTTGATGTCGTCGGGCTCGTCTTTCCATTGCTTGCCGAGGATGATTGCTGGGGGGGTTAGATGCGTTTGCGGGTTGGGTGGTGGGCTTACAGATATCGCTGCAGAGGCTCAGAAATGTACCTTGCTTTGGCATAATCATCTTCAAAATAAAAGGGAAAGGTGCAATGCTGTCGGGATTCATCAATCCTTTGTTTCTCGCTAGTTTCGCCGACCACAAAACTCTCGCTGCATCTACTCCGAACACGAGGTCAGCACCTAGACACAAAGAAAGTAATTTTTGGGGAAACTGAAAAGTCCAGAAGTGATTTCGCCTCATGCCGAGGGGTTCTGAGAGAGAAACCCTAATTAGTGACGGGCTGGGCTATCAGTGAATGGTGTCCCAGTGAAGGAATCAGCCTTTCTTTGTCTCTACAACAGCCACACCACCTTTGTTTCTGTCGAAGACCAACACAATTTATCATCCTCTCCTTTCTCCTCCTACCCTCCTCCCACATCCAATCTCTTCTATCTCTGAAATCCCTGGGGCCTTGACGACTCGTTTGCATGTCAACTCGTCCTTGTTTCCTGTCTCTCGTCACATAGTCTTTCAAGCACCAAACCTCAGATCAACTTTCGAAACAGGACAGTGAGGATTTCCAGCCGCAATGGCTACCTCGATGGGAAATCTTCAAGATGCTTTTCATGCGTTTCTGCTGAGCATGTCTCCCGAAGAACTGACTGGACTCGTCACGCGCCTCCATAGCGCCAGAGATAACGTCGTCCACGCTGCTCAGAATCCAGTTGAAAATGCCTCTGCCCTTCCTTTGGCCGCCGATACTCGCCCTGCTGTTCGTCCGAATCCAGCTCCTCGTACTTCCAGTTTGCGTGGGAAGCGCGCCCCTCAAAGGAAACGAAGACCCCTCAACAGCTTCATTGCTTTCAGAAGTAACACTTTCCTTTTGATTTCAAGCAGTGTCGGAATGAGCTAACAAAATTTTAGGCTTCTATTCTGTTTTGTTTCCAGATCTTACTCAGAAAGCGAGGTCTGGTATCCTCAAGTTTCTCTGGAGCAATGATCCCTTCAAAGCCAAGTGGGCGATTCTTGCTAAGGCTTATTCCATCATTCGCGATGACCACGACGGTGAAGTCACGTTGGAGCAATTTCTGTCCTTGAATGCTCCTTTTATCCGTATCATTGAGCCAGTTCGCTACCTTGAAATGATGGGCTGGGAACTGAGCGTTGATGAAGAGCAACAATATACCATGGCCAAAGTCAAGGCCGTTACTCCAATCGACACCGAGGTTGCAACTAACTATTCGGTCGACGACGTTGCCAAGCACTGCTACGATGTCGGTTTGGTTTTTGGAACACAACGCACGCACAACGATCACCCCGGTGACAACGGATCGGTTATGGCTTTCGCTACCCAGCCAAACCTCGTGATCAATCAGAACGACGACGTCGAAATTGCCGGGTCAAACAACGCTGTACATGCAGGTTTCAATCCAAACCCAGGAGTTGAGATTCCCTCCATGGTGCTCGAATCTGTTGCGTCGCTTCCCAGTCCCAGCGAAATGGACCCAATGATGAGCAGTACTCAGATCACGGAGCGAAGCCGTGTACTCCCTGTCCAGAACAATCCAATGTTTCACGGACTTCATAGCTTGAGCTTCGACAACTTGCAATCCCCGGATGCTGATAGCATCGGTGCCAACGTTGACGATACTTACTGCGATCCAACGGAGACGCAGAATACGGGCGAGGGTTTTGATCGATTCGAATTTGAGCAATATCTCAATTTCTTTTAGCTGGGAACTTGTGGGCTGTTCTGTTTGTTTTTCAACTTATCCCTCCTGTCTCTCCAACCTCTCAACCCGCGACTGCCCCGAAACCACGCCCACCTCGCCGCAAAGCCACCTCGCAAACCGGCCAACGCGACGCGCAACGACGTCGCATTCCCGGCACGACGACCCTTTCCTTCCCTTCTCAGACAGGAGCACGGAGCACGGAGCACTGAGTTACTGGGGTTTATTTCATGGATGGATGGGCTGCTACATGGCGTATCTGGGCTGGACTGGACTGGGCCGACTGGATGGATGGGTCTAGTCGGTCGATGGATACATACGGAGAGTGTCTGTACGTCCCGCGACGCGAAAGGAAGTGTCTATCTAGCCAGCCAGACCAAGGCAATAATATAACCTAATTCCTTCCGTTCGGGTCCGTCTGTCTCCTTCCACGTGGATGGAGCACCGTACCCTGGTACAGTACAGGATGCCATGCTGTTCAGCTTAGCTCAGCTTAGCTCAGTCAGGGGCCCGGGGCCGCATGGTTTGTCTGTCTCGTGGGTGGCGTTCTTGTCATTCCCGTGCTAACTGTAATATAACCTGTAGTATATGGACTGAGGTGGATGGATCGATCAGGTAAGGCGGCTGGACTGGCGGACTGGCTGGACTCCACGTTCCAATGGTTCCTTCTCGTACTTCGCGCAAGTCTGTCTCTCTCTGCTACATACAGTACAAAAGAAAAAAGAAACCCCTTTGTTTCAATATCCGCGCGGAAATGTCCCAGACAGGATGTCCCAGACAGGCTGACAGCAGCAGCGCCTCCCTCGTATTTCTCCCGCTTTGTCTCTCTAGCCATCATTCCATCACGGCATTGGAAACTGGTCCGCGGGTCTCTGGGCCAGTTACGAAGTACCTGTACGTACTCGAGTACGGTACGGCAGTCAGACGACGGTAGACAGACAAAGAAAGAAAAGCAAACACCCAATCAATCCCCGCACGGCAGTCGATGGATCAGACAAAGAAGACTGGGGTGAAGGCGCGGTGTGAAGAGGCAAACGTGACGGGCCACGCAGGTGGGAAGCAGTGGTAGCGGTGGCGTGCGTGCCAAAGAGTTCTCGGCCGGCGGATATACGTCGCACGGACAGGACAGTGTTTGGTTTGGATTCAAGTCTACATACGGGTTACAGGCACGCATACAACTGGTGTTCAAAATATACCACACGCGAGATCGACACCCACATCGACACCGACATCGACATCCTCTCCTCAGTCAGTCCTCCTGGTACGAAATCTTGCGCATCTCCCCCAGTCGCTGCCGTGCGCGCGACAGGTTGTTCTCCAGCTGTAGGATCTCGACCTGTAGCCACCAGTTAGCATCTCCAACCGAACAAAGTCCGCCAAACATACCTGCTGCTCCATCTCCCGCACCTTGAACTCGTGCGACGACAGCTTCCTGTAGTCCTCCGCCTCCGTGTCGCCCTCGTGCCGCTCCGAGATGATATCCTGCACTTGCCGCACCAACGTCCGGCACGCCGCCCCCACCGCCTTGCTGGCTGCCTCCAGCCGGTCCTGCGTCTTGCTCATAAACGTCGCCTTGACCCGGCTGGCCGCCACCAGCTGCGCCGTGCTGGCCGCCACGTCGTTGCTCGCCACAATCAGCTGCTCCAGCGAGTTGCGCCCCGAGATCACCCCGTCCGACGTCTCGATCAGCGTGTTTGTCGACGCCGCCACCGCCTTGGCCGCCGATATCAGCCCCTCCGTCCACCGGTTGTTCTTCTTGTAGAACGCCGTCCGCGACGCGCTGCCCCGGCCTTCGCGCACAATCTCCTGCTGTGACACCGTCGCCGACTTGATCAGCTCCGCGATCGCGTTCGTCACCGCAATCGCCGCCTCCAAGATCGAGTCGTTGATGCGCAGCTCGTACGTCGAGAACCCCTCGCGAGGCTTCTTCTTCATCTTGGCCAGCCGCTCCGCCGCCGCCTCGATCGCGTCCGCCGTCCGGTTGAGCTCTTGGTCCACCAGGTCGCCCAGGTCGCCCGCCGTGCTGATCTTCGTGCTCTTCGGTGCAAACGCGTCAACCTGCTTCGAAAGCGACTGCAGCTCCCTCTGCACTTCCAGGTTGTTGTTGATGACCACATCCGTCTTCTTCATCGCGTCCAGTCCCTCCAGCCGGAACGACTGCAGCCCGCGGAAGAATCGCCCGGTTGCCTGCGCCGACCTGCGAGCTCCGTTGAGCAGCTGGTCGGCACTCTTCTCATCGCCGGCCAAGCGCGTCAGGCCCTTGGTGTTGCTGAGAACATCGGCCACCGACCCGGAGAACACCGAAACCGTCCGGATGATCTCGGCGTGAGGGCTGTTGGGACCGTCCGCGACGAAGTTGTTGAAGGCCGTCGAGAACTCAGTCGCAGAGGCCGCCGCCTTTTCAACCTGCGACAGCACGTAAGGCGGCGACGCGTTCTGGTTGCCCGCCTGCATCGTAGAATCCAACTCGTACAGTGCGTCGTCAACTCGCTGAACCCCCATCTGCAGTACCGAGTCGACAATGTCGTTGATCTTCGAAACCGTGCCGTGCAGTACATAGTCGATCTGGTGGTCAAGCGCATGATCCGCATCGCCTTGGTTCTGTTGACAGTTAGCCCTGTTCTGCCGCCCCGCCAGAAGCAACTTACCATCTTCAGTTCCTCAAGCTCCATTAGAGCTTGCTCCATTCCGGACTTGTAGACTTCGATCTCCCCATCCTTCTCATGGAGTGCGACATCAAGATCGCCTTGACGTTCGGTGCTCCGAGTGGACGCATCCTCCAGAGCCCGTGTTTTGGTCTACACGGTTCGGTTAGCACGTCCACGCCACTACGGATATCGCACTTACTCGCAGCGTATCCTCCAGGTCTGCCATCTCACGGTTGTACTTCGACAGCATGGACGAGATCTCGGTGCCCTTTTGACGCTCGGCATTCTCAGCCCGTTCAATGGCAAACCGCAGCTCCCGCTTGACCTTCTCCACCTCCTCCTTGTTGGTCCCCGTGAGACGGTCGCGGTCATGCAGCGCGCGGTCCCTCTCGCGGATCATGTCCGCCAGCTCCAGATTCTTCGTCTTGAGCTCCCGCTCGAGCCTCTCCCGCCGCTCGATCGCCTCCTGTGCCGAAGCCGCTTTGAGCTTGAGACTCTTGGTGGTTTGAAGGAGGTCAAGGTGTTCCTGGCGGAGCTGGGAATAGAGCTTGGCCAGCGCCTCGTACTTGGACCGCCACGTATTCCCCTGCTCCTGCAGGGATCGAATCTGGTCGTCCCTTGAGGCGTTCTGCATGTTCAGGTTCGACGTCAGGTGGTTCATCTGCTCCTCCACTTCCTTGACGCGTCGATCATATTGCTGCAGCATCAGCTGGTCCCGCTCGTACTGAGCTCGAGCGTTCAGATTCTCCTGCTCGAGCTCAGCCAGCCGGCCCTGCGTGTGTGTCTGGAACTGATCGCGCATAAGCTGCTCTTGAGCCAGTCGCTGTTGCTCTGCCTGCGAACGCTGCTGGTCTTCAAAGTCGCGCTGTGCTTGCTGCTGGAGCATCATCTGCTGTCGTTGCTGTTCCTCCCACTGGGATTGGAGCCGCACTTGCTCCGCCTCGAATTCCTCCTGCTGGCGTTTGGCTTCATTTGTCCAGAAGTCATTAATAGGCTCCGGCTCAGCCGGCGAAAAATTGGGCGGCGGTGTTGGTTCCTGTTCTACCTCCTTTGCGGGCCGTCTTGGAAGAGCCGGCCGCTCGTCATCTTCGGCCAGCAAGTTCGGCGGATCTTGGGGTAGTTTAGGGATCGTAATAAGGCTGGTTAGATAGCGCAAGTTCGAGCACTCATAGTAGAACCGAACAAGCCGATAGTGCTGGGCTTCAAATCGTCCACGAAGCGGCTCCAAAGCCTCGGCATCGCCCGTGGCTACAACGCAAGCGAGTTAGTCACGGGAACACAGTATACACCAGGAAACGTACTTGTATGCATGGCCCGCAGCATGCTGGTAATGAACTTGTAGATGCCATAGCTTTCCTGAACCAGAGGCACCAGCGACGAGATCCGGCACTCGTTGTTGGCTCCGGACTGAAAGTGGGAGAAGACCAACTTCTGGAAAGCGTCGATTTGATCCTGCAGGCTCATGAGATCCGCGATGGTCTCATACCTAGACGCCGATCAGCGAAGTCCCGCCGAGTGCCAAAATAACCTTACCCTTCATTGGGATCATTGATCGTCTTCAAGCTGATATACTCCTCATATTCAAACAGCCCTATTGGCGTCAGAAAGGCCAGCCATGGATATTCCGTTACCACGCACCATTGAACTCGGGGTGATCTCGGTGGAACGCCATCTTCGACTCGAGGAAGAAAACATACTCGCGAATGAGGGCACCGTATCCTGTCCACCAGAGTCAGCTTCCCATGGAGCCGCCGGAGGCAGCCCGAGCCCGCATACCTCGAATGCCATCCCCCATGACACCGCGCATCAAACTATCCACCCAGTTGACATGATGCTGTGCCTCCCGGACGACGACCGGGTGTCCTTCCTGCAGCACTTTATGTATTGTGATGATGGCTTTGAACGTCTGGACCTCGTCGGCAAGAACGGGTTGTCTGTACAAGTACTGTCAGTCAACCAGTACAAGAGACGCGACAAAGATACGTACACCTTCATGCCGGACCAGAACGCGTCCGAGGACTTGTGGTCCCACGTATAGACGATGCAACTGCGGACATGTTTGCCTGGTCGAGGGTCAGTTGCCGTTCGATTTCGGGGGCGGTGCACCGGTATAGGCGAGATATAAAACGCGGCAAAACGAGTACATACGTTTGGGGGCCGTCTCCTCTGTTCATTCGCATTGTAGTCAGTATCACGATCGTGAAGCATCATCGAGAACTCTACTCACCGATACTCGTGGCCTTGCGAATGTTAATCGCGAGATCAGCCTCGGTGCTGTGCGAAATGTTAGACACCCCATCCACACTCTCGTTTTCTTTCACAAGGCTGTAAACACCTACCGGCTCATCTCGGCGGTTGGTGTTCAATTGCTAGGATCAGGGGCGAACAGTGGATCTGATATGCGGCGAAACTTGAGTGTCCGAGCCCGGGCCGCGCAATACAGGTGCGTAGGCAGTGCACCGGCCGGAAAGAAGCAGAAGAGAGCGCTTACAGGACAAACCTAAAAAGAGACAAAATGAAGCAAAGTTGCAAGGCCGCGGAGGCCAGAAGAGATCAGGCAATGACGAATATCACGCGTCTTGGCAGTCTTAGTCATCCTGATGAGGGATACGTTAGTTAAATAGTTAGTTAGTTATAAAAGAACTGGATATGAAGACATCCTCCTGGATATACGCAAGAACTCGATATAAGACCAATTATTATGCCATTGAAGGCGGCAACGTAATTCATACATGCTGGCTTCCCATGTCTATCCCCTGCGCTTGCGTGTCGGCTGTATCATCAGCCAACGACACTTCCTCCGTCCCTGGGTTGGCAGCATCAGGAGTCTCCATTACGTCCACTCCTGCCTGATTGCTCTCGTTCTGGTCACTCTCATGATCCAGATGGTCCGTAGCAATATAGTCTCCGTTCGTCGAGTCTGGGCCGTCCGGTTGCCCTCCAGCGGTTTCGGTCAAATGGCCGTCCATATCAACGTCAGCTGGGCTAGTGGGCGTTGAATCCTGAGGCGCTTCGACAACAAGCAACTCGTCCAGTCGATCCCCCGTCTGTTCCTGGTTAGCTACAGGCTTGCGCTTGGGTAATTGCTGCTTCGGCTCTGGCGCTTTAATCTCAGACTCCGAACGCTCAGGAGATGCCGGCACCGGCTTTCGTCTCGGCACCGCGACGGAATTCCTCTTCAGCGCAAATTTGTCGGGGCGCGGCAACGGTGTACCAGGAGGGGGAAGGGGATGACCGCGTCCTATCGGCTGCTCCGGCGTCCCTGCAAGACGGGATGAATCTTGGGCGCCTTGCTCTCCTTTTCCGAACATATTCCATCCCCACTTCTTAGCCACCGCGGTGGCCGTGCCTAGCGAAATACCCTTGTCATCAGAGGGCGCTGAGGTAATCGACTTGGTAAAAGCTTCAAGGGTGTTATGTCGGCGTGGCTTCTCGCTGGATATCGACGCACCGGAACTGCCTGAAGGCCCTCGGGGGTTGACCGAAGAATCTCCTCCTAGTTGGGACGAAGAACGACTCCGAGGACTATCACCGAGCTCCCCGGTGCTTTCAATGGATTCAGCAATCGAAGCTCCGCCGCTCTGCGGCACGATTTCCGCAGCAGGAATGCTTTCCATCGGCGGCAACCCGGCCGGCGTCCTGTTTGGTGAACTAGGCGGGGAACGACTCGATATTTCAATCATAGCGCTCGTGGCATTATTCTTCTCAACATCCTGGCCGTCAGGTTTACCGTTGTCAACCCTCGCGTTATCCGCAGTGACCACCGGGTCGGCGGCGTTCGAGAACGGCTGGGTGCGAATAGCTCGAGGCAAAGAATAACTCGCAGGTCTTTCGACGGAAGAGGACGACGCGTTCCAACTACTTTGGAAGTCCAGGACAGACTGCTTAGGCCCCTTGCGCGGTTTCACGGACGGAGACGCATGTTCGGAAAGCACCGGCATGCTCATTGTGCGATCATCCTTCATCTTCAGCACGTCAATCGGATCTTCCTTTGCGTCTTCTGGCGCTGGAACCTGGCTACCAGACTCATCAGGGATGAACTCTGCTTTGGAATCGGGCCGCGGAATATCTCGTTGCCAGATTCCTCCCCGGAATGCTTGCGATAGAGTGTCCAGGAAGGGAATATCATCCCAGAATGGCTGCACCAGAGTCTCGGCCACGATTTCTCGGATCTTACTCTCAATGGTGCGAAGGATGATGCCGTACGTAACTTGTTTGGAACTGACAATCGGTTCAATGTCCATCACCATATGCGGCATGGTCTCAAACGAGACCCAGATCCGATTGCTAGGAGGCGGCTTGAAGCGTACCAATATATGGCCCTCGAGCTTCTTCAGCACCACGGCAAGAACAATATCAACTTCTCGAGCCTTGAAACGGGGCCCCAAGTCAATGCGCACTGTCGCCGAGATCACCAGCCGGAAATTGCCGGTATACTGGAGGTCCGCCTCCACGCAGCAGTTCCCATCGACGGTCAGATCCTTGAGCCGAGGATTTGTGATGAAAGGAGCCCCTTCCCCCATATCGATCCGCTGCAGACCGATCCTGCTGATTAGGTTCGGCTTGTTCGCACGGGATATCTTCTTGGAAATCTTATTCCGTATAAACTCCTCCATCTCAGGTGTCCTGTACAAAGCCAGAAACAGCCTGCCAAGCACTGCATTGATCCACCGCGTCTGCAGTTGCTCCTCAGACGAGTGGAGCCGCTGCACAAGGGTGACTATATGCTTGACATCGAACTGCTGGGACTGGGGCGGGCTGATGGACGAGTCCCGCATCTTCGTCTGGTTCTGGAGCATGGCGAAATAGAAGTCCTCCTTCTCCGACAGGTTATCAGAGAACAGGAAGAACGGAGGTGTCGGCCCGCCAAGATCCGCGAGGGAGTCGAGTCGCCGCGAGAGACTGATGGCATTCCTTTTCAGCCAAAGTTCACCCTCGGGGATTACCCCTTCTCCGCCGTAGATGTTCACGTCATGATGGGCAAGCGAGATGACATATCGTACTTCTACCTGGTTGGCATCATCGTAGAGCATCAAATGGCCGTGTCTTTCAGTCGTCAGCATCTGGCACCAGCACCCCTCAGACCAGTACCGCGGGGCTAACTACCTTAGAACAATGTAGAACACGTTCCGTGCCTTCTTCCCGCTCTTCCCAGTCCCCTTTCCAGGATCGATCGTCGGCGTTTGCTTCCTCTCGAACAGACTCCGATACATCGTTTGATAAACGCTGGGGCTCTCCGCAGCGATCACCTCACCGGCGGGCGTGGTCCGCTCGGGAGGCTTCCCATTGACACCACCCGGAACATATTCACGACAAACGGCGAAGTACCCTGCGGCGACATCGGACTCGTGGGTGCGCTGGAACTTCTCGGCCAGCTCGTCCGTGCCGGATTTGAGGCTGTAGTTGTCATCGGCGGGCCGTCTGATGAGATCCCGGGCCTGATCGCATTGTTCCTGGGAAGGCGGGGAGGCGGGCGGAAGGGTCAAGTAGACACAGAGGAAGAGCAGCGACAGGACCAGCGGGAGGAAGGTGAGTCCACCGAGGAAGTATACAAAGAGGAAGCTGCCAAGTGAACCCATGGGGAGCTAGCTGGTTCAAAGTCGCAGGAACAAAAGCTCCATCGTTCAGAGGGCGAGATTGCTTGAAAGAGGAGCCGGGGAGCGTCCAGCGGTTATCCCATAAGGTCGGCTTCGAGGAGAGAGGACGATAGAGGAGGTTGTTGTTTCAAAGAAAGAGCAGAGTGCAGTCAGCCGTGTCTGGAGTACAGCAGTACGTTTACCCGCCAATACATCAGATTACCGGGCCCGATGACGGAATGCCGGGGGATCAACGTTTCCCCGCGTATCCCATGGTATATCGCTTACATCATCACCGGTTGTGTAGAAGAAACAGCTTTATATTATCCCATTGCCCTGCCTCTATGGTATGTTATGTGTACAGTTTATATGACTCGCGTAGATTGCCGACCAAACACCCAAAAAATATCTCACCAATCATACAAAATAATGGCACACGGGCAGTCCGATGTCACTGCCATATGATCCGCGATATCCGGTATCGACGGTAAGGTATGGCAAGGTCCGCCATTCAATGAGGAGAGAGCGGGAGGGAGAGAAAAGTCAGTTCAGATGCGAACGCCGCAGGTCGGTCCTGCATGTTTCTACTTCCTGCGCTTCATGGTTTTCTCGCACATTTCAATCAGGCCGGACTTCGCCTCGCTATCTGGGAATCCGCTGACGGCAGCCACGGCATTGTCGGCATATTCGCGGGCCAGCGCGCGGGTCTGCTCAACGCCGTCGCTTTGATGGACAATCTCACGGGCCTGAAATTGTCGTCAGAAGACTGACCTTGCGCTTTTCCTGGAAGAATGTCGAAAGTACTTACCCTTTGGACGTCACCCTCTCGGCTGAATTTCCTGCCAACCAATGGCCCTAGATTGGGGTTCTGCTTCCATGCGAATAGCAGCGGGGCAGTTGCAAGGCCCAGTTCCAAGTCCGCGCCAGCAGGCTTGCCCAGCTCGGTCCCACTGACGGTGTAATCCAACATGTCATCCACCAGCTGGAACGCCAAACCCAAGTTGCGTCCGTACGAGTATGCCGCTTCGACCACCTCAGGAGTGCCATCGCCAAGTAGAGCAGCGGCGCGGCAGGATTTACTGATCAAGCTCGCCGTTTTCAGGTATGTCTTCTGCAGGTAGTATGAGATGGTATCGTCGGTGAAAACGGGCTTCGATTCGTCCTGCGACGTGTTCTTCAGCTGCATGAACTCTCCCTCGACCAAATTCGCAATCACAGTCGCCAGCAGCTCCGTCACTTCCGGGTCTCTCAGGCGTGCCAGCGCAACGGAGGCACGCCCTAACAAAAAGTCACCAGCCAAGACAGCCATCTTGTTCCCAAACTGGACATTCGCCGAGCTCGAAGAGCGGCGAGTAACGGCGTTGTCGATAACATCGTCATGCAACAGCGAAGCGGTATGGATCAATTCGGTAATTTCAGCCAGGCGCCTCTGTGGAGGCAAGATATTCTCGTCTCCAGCGAAGTCGTATTTCGCATCCGTGGATTGGCCGGCAAAGTGGTTTGCGCCCGGATTCGCATCGGCAAGCACGGAAGTAGAGGTAATGGGGTCGTCGACGGTCGCGGAAATATTCTGTCTGGGGTGCGTCCTCCGGGGAGCCAACGCGGTCGCCTGGGACATGAGCAGCACCAGAAGAGGCCGCATATGCTTGCCTTCGCTGTGGGTGTAATATTTGGCCACATTATCCAGTGTAGGATGCCCCGAGCCCAGTAACTGCCGGATGTTCTTGGTCAAGAACTTGAGCTCCTTGCCGACCATCCTCAACGGGTCTACCGAAATGCCCGGGGGTGCGTTTGGCAGTCCCTTGAAGACGGTCTGGGCCGCGGACACAGCTGCACCGAATGGGGAGACATTCTTCCGCCGGGTGGGATGGTACTGCCGGACTGGAAACTGGAAGCGGTTCGGGACGAGGTCGTTACGGAGGCATTGCCAGCATATTGAGCTGGATGCTGATATTCGAGGGGAGAGCTGCAGCCCGGAGGCTGGGACTGTTCGAGCTCGCATGCTCAATCGAGGGAGTATCAAGGCGACAAACTAAGCATAGGAAGCTGCAGCAATAAAACAAGTATAATTAAATATGGACTAGTAAAACAGAGAACAAAAAAGAAGGGGGATAAGGCTGTTGGAGAGGTGCGGGAGAGAAATCCATCCAAGATTTCAGCGGGACGACTGACTTTCGTCGGGCCGGATCGGAGGCCGCTCCGACTGTACTCTCTACTCTCTCCTCCATACAGGTTACAACTCTCGAGGACACACCAGCTAACCAATCTCCAATAAACGAATGCATGCATTGTACAAAGTTCACAGAGACCTCTTGTCTAACATATGATAGGGATTAAAAAGAACACAAAGCAGAGGGTTCCCAAGAGAAACGCATAGACACAGCTGGCGGGCAGCACGTAGACCATGTCCTACTAAACCGACAGACAAACAAATGATTCTGCGGAATATGAGAGACATGGAAGATTGCCCTGGGAGCTCAAACCCGCGCACACCCCCTTCATACACATCCGAGTCACCCAAGTCGCAGGCAACAACAGTCGAAAGCCTCCCACTCCCCTTTGCGCAAGGGCCGGAACGATTATACCAGCTTCCTCCACTAGATCGCATCGAAGTCTCCTCCGGCATCCTCGTCGTCCATGTCTCCCTCCTGAATCTCCTTGGCCAACTCCCTCTCTCGCTCCCGGGCCTCCTGCGCGCTCTTCAACTCGAGTCGATGCTGGTTCATAGGGAACCTCATGGCCTGTAAACGAGAACGCATTACTTGGCAATTCGAAGACACGGACAGAAAAAGAAAGCTTACCTTGACGCTCTCGTCGTGAAGTCCCAAACACGCCCTGATACGTTCGTGGAATGCCTCGCCGGGCTCCCGAGTGGCGTAGATGTCTCCCACCTCCTTGCTCTTCATGAATCCCTTTTCGTGATCCAGAGTGGCCTCGATCACGCCGTCCCGGATCGCCTTGGCGACGATGTATTCGGCAGACTCTTCGCTATCCAGTCCCAGGCGGAGGCAGATGTCCCGCAGGGAAATACGAGAGTAAGACAGAGACATCATCCGGATACCTGTCTTAATCACGTTCTGTCGCAGGCGCAGGATCAGCGTGTACGTCGCATCCTTCCGGAACGTTGCGCTATGAGTATTGACGATATTGAGGAATCCATCCAGGTCACCAATGCTGACAGCCTGGGTAAGAAGGAAGTACGGGTGCATGGCACGCTCAAGGGCCGGCTGCCGGAAAATGGCCCGGTCGGGGATGTCGCCCATCAACAGCTCAACCACTACCAACATCTTGTGGGAGGATTGGTAAAATCCGCGCGCACTGTGGCTGGACGGGGATTTCCGAGAAGCACCGATCAAATGCCCGTGTGCATCGGTGTACTGCAGTTGGATGGCTCTGATACGACCCAGGTAGTAGAAATAGCGGGCAATCTGGTTGTTGGAAGCAGAATCCGGGAACCGGTTATGCGAGATTAGCAGATCTGCCTGCGGGATATGGGACGTCGACAAGTAGTTGCGCAACAACAGAGTCATCACGGTGGCCTGAGTGTCAACATCCTTTCGAAGGACCGCCGTCCGGAGGGCAGCAAGCAGCGGCTGGCGAATTGAGGTGACCGTAGCCGCGGGGGACGGCGGAAGGGGGGTGATTTGCTCAAAGAAGAGGGAGTAGTAGAAATACACGCGAGCAGCGAGGGAATCAAGGGTACGGCGGTTCAGCGTGCGCAGCCGTTCGATCAAGTTGGTGGAAAAGTCGGCACCCTTCTGGATCTGCTTCATGTCGTAGAGATGGATCTGCACCAGAATGGACAAGTATGTATCCACCTCAGGCAGGATCTCCTTGGAAGAAGCCTTGTTCTTCTCCGAATCAACCTCCATCTCCGAGCTGGCCAAGGCGCTTTCGAAAGCGCCTTGTTGGTCAATTGCCTGGAGCAGGAAAGACGCCGTGAGACTCGATGGCGGATAGGTCTCCACAATGACTTGTGCCAGGACTTCGGGAGTGATATGCTTTCGCATCGAGGATATGGACCGCAGAACACGAAGGGTAAACCTAGGGTCAAAGTGGACGACCGCTCGCTCGAGGAGGGAGAAGTTGGCCTTGATATCTGCATCCACGAAATTGCATACCGTTAGCAAGCTATATGAGACTCTGAGGTCGAGAGCGATGAGACCAACCTTGTATAGCCTTGGCCTTGGGGTCAACTTCGTCGGCCTTCTGGGCGTCCGCGTCCTCGGCGCTCTCCATGGCAACGTCACCCTCCTTGTCCTGGCCGCCGGGTAACCTTGAACCCTTGGTAGGGGGCACTACAACAGTCATTTTCTCGTCACCCTGCCGATCCTTACTGGTGTTGAATGAGGATGTAGGCGCACCTGCCGTATCCTCTCCCATCTCAATATCTTCCGATCCATTCACGCCATTTTCCACCGGATCGGAGCCATTGGCACGCGTTTGATCACGGTCACCCATATCGGATTTTGAAGCGCTGTCGGGGGACTTCTTGGTCGGGGCGGATTTGGCCTTGTTAGAGGCGGTGCGGCTGGGCGCGGACTTGTCCTTGTTGGAGCTTGGATTCTGGGAGTTGGATGGCGCCTTGCCACCGTTAGCAGACGAAGAGTTATCTGACTTGCTGTTTGATCTCAAGGAACGCCTCTCGGCCGGCATTTTTCGCAGCTTTCAGCTCAGCTGAGCAAGGGAGAAACGTGAGCTGTAGGTTGAAGGAAAGGGAGTGCGAAGACGGTGACAGCCGCAGAAGGCTGGAAATGGCTTCTAGCAAAGACGAGAGAAGACGGAACAGTTCAGAAAAACAAGGAGATAGACAATAGATGGCACGACGGGTTGGCGAAGGATGGCTGGTGAGGAGGTGAAGTGATGTCAGGTTGGCCGTTGGAGGAAGCGAGAGATCAGGCGCTTAGTCAGTCGGAGCTGCACCAACAGAGATGGTCAGCTGCTGAAAACGCGAGAACTCGCTCTTCCCGGCAATTCCGAGCTTGAGGAGCACCTGGTGACAGGGCAGAGTCTTGTATATCCGCTCTCTGTCTCCCAGACAGGCTGTTTGGCTGCCAGATTGCCACCTCACGCCTTGCGGCCTGAGACACGATATTTGCCTGACTGTTTGACAGATTGACAAACATCTGTTTACGGTATCGTACTGTATCGTACAGGCTCTCTCTCCTTCCGCGTCCATACTCATTCGCTCCTTCGCCATGGGATTGTTGGACAGTCACCTGGGGCAGATTGCGCTCTCCTCGAGTACTATCGCTGATCTACCGTTAGCCTCCCTCACTGCTTCCTTTACACTTTGGATGCTGATCGTGTCTAGATTCCACCCGCCGCGGATCTTCACCAATGCTCTATTGGGCCCTCACGATATCACTGCCTTGATACGCGATACCGAAACCCATGAGAGGGCGCTTTTCCAAATCGATCCGTCGACGCAATCTGCCCATGCTTCCCAGAGACGGGCAACGCGACGCGCAACGCAATTTCAACCCGAGGTCGAAAAGGAGTCCATGGCCAACCGAATCTACTCGGCACGTGACAAGCGAAACCAGTCCGCCGTCGCCAGGGTGCTCGGGTCCGACATGATGGAGGATATTAAGCGTTCGGCGGGCACGTCATCCGAGGCTCGCGGAGAAGTCAATATCGAAGTCCTCCTGAGAGGTGCAGAGATTCTGTGCGGCGTCTAGTAGGCGATTGTTCTCCGCTGTTATTTCTAGTCTGCTGACTGTTTAAGTCCTGTTGCTGGTGCGCAGGAGAAGATTGCTAGCCTTCGATACCGGCACCAATTAATCTCGGAGTCCCTGGGCCAATTGGAAGACCGTGTTGCCAGTAATACTGCAGAATTGGAACGGATGAGCCGCTCATACGGAGATGATTATGAGGACTATGATACCGGAGCTACTTTGCAGTCGGAGACCGTGGATGTCACGGATGACGACATTGAGCAAGAGCTTGCTGAAATCAGAGACCTGGAAGAGAAGAAACGGGCCTTGGAAGACCGCGTTAGTGGCATGGAAAGAGATCTCGGCGGGCTGATGCGTTAAGGTCTTCCTTGACATTGGGCTAGAACAACCCGATTCCACCGATATCTCAACCTTTCGCAACCCAGCTGGCAACCAAAAATCCTCCGTCCCGGCGCTGCAGCTTCATATTGGGTCATAGGATTGCATGCGATCTGCCAGTATATCGCCTGCCTCATTCTTGAGCTATGATCCGAGACTGCCTTGCGCACGTCCTTCCTCCGACGGGATTCGATGAGTCGACGTATGAACGCGAGAAAGGTGGCTGCTCGGCGAAGGAATAAGGGCAGGATTACATGACTACCGTTCCAGACTTGATCAAGACTGGCGTCTATGTTGTGACTGGGACTGCTCAACTTAGTGATATAATGCAGAGAACGGCGTCCTCTGGCGAATAGAAATAGACTAGCTAGAAAGAGAGAACAATATTATCCAGGGAAGAGCTGCGGCAGAGATGAACGCGGAGTACTACTATACGACTTGAAGCAGAGAATATCAGATGCCAAGCCTGAGGCTCCGGGCAGAACTGCGGACGACGGCCAGCCTTCACTCTCTCGTCAACAGACATACCACTTGTGTTGGCCAACACCCTTGTCCTCGACTTCTCTGCTGCCTCTGTTTCGATTATTCATACCGCTTTTAATTCTTGTCATCTTTTATACCCTAATCCGCCTTCATCCTATCCTCCCGTCACCCATCTCTACCCCTCGAACCGCCCTGCAAAACCTTCCTCCCTGTCTCATCGCCGTCGATACTCGCAAAAACGAGTGTTTTCCGCGAAAATGGACGGCTCCCAAGCCCCGGCCAACCAGCCGATGCCCCATCAGCAGCAGCATTCCAACCTGATACGAACCGACCAGGTCCAGAAGCTTCCCCATCTGAATGAGCAGCAGAAGGTCCAGCATACGCAGCTGGTGCGCAACCTATGGGAGCTGCTGAACGATCGCGACCCTCAGACTCCGGACTACCAGACCGCCCATATGAAACTCACGCAACTTTCTCAGAATCTGATGAAAGGAATGCGCGCCTTCCATCAGAGCCGCCAGCAGCTCCAACACCAGCAGGCGCAGGCTGCTGCGGGACAGGGCCAGCGTTCACAGTCGGCCAACCCACAGACCTTTACGCAACTCCTCCCTCAGATCCAAACCAAGGTCAACGCCTTGCAGTTCTTCCTACCGCCCAACATCAACAAGGAACAGATCCAGACGTGGCTCTCGGAGGCCAGGTTACGGTACGGCATTGCGCTGCAGAAACAAGAGGTCGGGCGGGCGCGCGTCACCGAATTGCGGCAGCATTTTGCTCAGCGTCAAGGGGCCGGGAACATGGGCCAGGAGGAGATGCAGGAGTTCAAGACTAGGCAGCTCGCAGCGGAGAAGCTTTACCGGGAAGGGACCGATTTTCTCAACAAGTTCAAGGAGCAGCAGGAGAATTTCAAGCAGCAGCAAATCAACCGAACAGGGGGGCAGAACCCTGCGGCACAGCAGCAGCCAGCGGGTCCTGAGCAAAGGCCGGCACCTGCAGCTAACGAGAATCGACCGAATGCATCAATGCAACCGGGCCAGGCACCGGCTCCCGCACCGCACACCATAAGTTCTGCAGTGAACGCGGCCAGGAGTCAACCCGGCCAGTCCCTATCACCATCGACGTCTCAGCCAGGTCAGGCGGCGCAGCCGCAGGTCCCTCCCGCACCAACTTCGCTTCCACAGCAACCGCCAGCCCAACAACCGCAACAGGGAACACCAGGTCCGCAGGGTCCGTTCAATCAGCCGCCGCCGAGTATGGATGGTGCGGGCGCGCAGCCAGTAAACCAGCAAGGACCACCGCGCCCATTATCGCATCAAGCGGCGATCGCCCAGGCTGCGCAGAACGCGAACGCCTCCGCCGCCGCCAACAACGGCAGCGTCCCCCCACCCAGCGTCGGCGGAACTCCCAGTGCACATGGCCATCCTCCGGGCTACATCCCCAACCGGGGCGAAAACACCTCCCGTAACATCAACATGGTCATCCCCAAGAGCCTGAACGTGCCTCCTCCAGAGCCAGTGTCCATGGCGCCAGCGCGCCCAACCCTCTCCGGCGGCCCCAGCCACGGCGCCATTGGCATGATGGGCCAGCCAGCGATCCAGAAACATCCCGGCTACGTCCTCGAAGGCGAGGGCCAACGCGTTCTCAGCAAGAAAATGCTCGACGGCCTAGTCCGCCAAGTCACCGGCGGCGGCGAGGGCGAGGGCCTGACTCCAGATGCCGAAGATGTACCTATCATCCATTCCCAACCCCCAGCATATTTCTTTTTCGCGAACTAACACCATTCACAGTTCGTCCTCCAAATGGCTGACGACTTCGTCGACGACGTCATCACCGCCGCCTGCCGCCTCGCCAAACTCCGCGCCTCCTCAACCCTAGAAATTCGCGACATCCAGCTCGTCCTCGAGCGCAACTACAACATGCGCATCTCCGGCTTTTCGTCCGATGACCTCCGCACCGTGAAAAAGCCGCAGCCCGCCCAGGGCTGGACCCAGAAGATGTCGGCTGTTCAGGCTGCGAAGGTTACGCAGGGGAAGACTGAGTGATCGTTTTGGTCTTTACTCGTAGTATCTGGTTTTCGGCGAGGTGGGCAGGGGGGGCAGTTGGTATTCATTCTCTTTTCAGTTTTATACAGATGGTGCTGGCGTCGTTGATAGGAGGGTTGGTCGGCTGTTTTTTTCCATGGGTCCTTTTCTTTTCGCTTGCTTTCTATCTATCTACCATGTGCACTGACTTCGTACTGCCCGGGCTGGCGTTGGGCTTGGGAGATACCTGTTTCAATCATCAATCATCACTCAAATCACCTTGAAGGAAGAGAATGGATGCTTTGTTGATTTCGGATATCGAGTCTAGCTATGTAATACAGCAACAGTAAATGGAACACATGCTTGCTTTAGTAAATAAATAGGGCTTGACAACTGGGCGACATGCGCTCTGCTTACACTCCGTATATACACCCAGTTTGAATCAGAATCCGCAGTATAACGAAATAGGTATCAATTCTCTACTTACTTACTAAAGAGCTCTATCAATCTAAGGGGGATGAAGACCGAGGCGAAAAAAAAAGAAAAAAAAACGAACCGACGACGCTAAAAAAACAGCACGAGCATCCAGACACGCAAATACAGGAACTGGCTTCCCAATCCATGATGCTATCGACCAAACAGCCAATCAACCAACTGACAAGCAAGCAAGCAAACAAACAGAAGTGCAGACGCTGAAGTCGCTGCAGCATTAAATCAATGATCTGTAACATGATAGGTATGAGTCCGTAGGCAAGGAGATAGAGATACTTGGGTATGAAGGTCCAACGAGGCGATGAGATCAGGCAATCGACATGTGTGTGCAGTGGCTGTGGCAGCGGCGGATATATGACGAGTTCGAGGGAATGTATAAGGACATTTTAGGCGTCATCAGACAGAGTAGGCAGACAGACAGGACGAGTGCTATGCACCGGGTATACACAAGGAAAAGAAAAGAAGGATCACAAAGAGAGGCAGGAAGCCAAGGAAATTGGTAGATGAAGGATGGTACACAGGGCAAACAGCGTTGCCCTGCAGAATCTCGCATCGAGACGTGGCCACATCCTGGCCAGTTGAGTTGAAGACGCCCGCTGCCTGACGAGTCAGTAGCCAACACAATGTCAATGGCGATAACATCGCCTCGCAGGAGTCGACTCGAATTAAAGACCTCGCAGATCCAAGGAAGAGGAACCGTACGCCATGCTATGACAAGAAACAAACCGCGCCGGGTGCAACGCGAATGGGAATCGATGGGGTATTGGCAGCACAGCGCCCAGTATGCAATGGTGCAAGCATGCTATCGCACGGCCCAGGAAGCATTCGAAGCATTCGGCCCATTTTCCACTCGTTCCTTCCCCTTCTCGGCCTGCCCCAGGCCGTCCTCGTCGGGAACTGGCGGCAAGTCTTTCTCAGGAACTGGCGGAGGCTCTTGCCGACTGTGCTGGCTTTGGCCTCCTACACTGCTTGCCTCGCCCGCCTCATCCACGATGGGTAAGGTCGAGGTCGGACCAGAGCCGGTGGCGTCTGCCGGATCGCGGACGGTGGATAATGTCCGGGGATGCGTTTGGGATACATCCTTGGACGCTTCTTTCTCCGCCGCCTGCATGTGCCTCTCGACGGAAGACGTTCGCTCCGCCGACTGTCGACCCATCGCTCGAGATTCGCGGTGGCGCTCCGATTCTTCCTTGGACATGGTGATGCCTTTGATGAAATTGATGAAGCGGTCTCCGTAGCTTTCCGGCGGAACGGGGGAGATCTGTGTCCGGTCATGCGAAAGACCTTTGATGAAATGCTCTATCTTTTTGACAGTTCCATACTACAGTGATTGTTAGCAACCAAAAAAACGTTGGCATCAAATCAAACCACTTACATGAGTCAGGCAGTCAATGATCCCTAGATAATAGATCTCTTCACCCGCCTGGCCGCCTTCATGGGTCGCGCGGAATCCTCCGTCATCTGAGTAAAAAACGTGGAATTTCCGTTCGTCCAGGATCTCTTCGGGCATCTTGGCGGCGGCTTTATCAAGCGGAACGGGACGCTCTCTTTTGATGAGCATTCGAAGCTCGCGCGCCTTGCGATCATTTTCCAACTTGGACGGCGTGCGCATAAGCATATTCGCATTATTCTCCTCCTCTCGCTCACCACCCGGCTGGAACACTTGCAACGTCTTGTCGCGCAGCTTCTCCTCATTTCCTCTGTCCAGATCGTGGATACCCACCAAGAGCGAGTAGTCCATGATCTTGAGTCGCTTCAGCAATTCAACATCCCGCCTAAGCTGCGCAAGGAAGAATTCTCGCTTGGCCGGGCCACACTGCACGTAACGGTTTCGACGAACCCAGTTCAGATCCTTTAGCGTCGCTCTCGGATTCTTCTCAAGATCCCCCTCGTGCAAGTCACGGCCAATGGTCGATCCCTTCAAATCGAACGTCTGATGGATATCACGGTGGGGCGGGAACAGGTTGTTCATGACGACAAAGTGAATCTTGCGGCCATAGGCCATCTTGACACGGTGGAGCCCGTAGAACTGCGATATCAATGTGTTGGGATTCCGCTCCACGTGCTTGTAGTATTCGGGGAGAATCTTGCGGAGGAGTTTGTGTTCGGAATGGTGGATGGTTTTGATGATGTATTTGTAGTCCCTCGAGAAGTAGAAGAAACTCCCGCTTTTCCCCGGGGAACCCAACTCGGACAGGATATACTTGCTCGTCAGGGACATCAGATAGTCGGCGGGATCAAGTCGGAACTTCGCTCGTAGACGCCGAAAAACCCAGGGAGCGTAATCCTTGAACTTGAAGTCGTATTTGGCCGAGGGTGTCAATTCATTGCCGGTTCTGATCCAGAGTTAGGCCAAAAGACAAAGGAACCGGTGGAAAGAAGTCCTTACATGTCAAAAGAGAATTTGTGCTTGGCTTGGAAGTCTGCCGGGGTAAGTTCACGATCCATCTTCGCATTAATCCGCGACACGGTGAACCGGATTCCCGTCAACATGTTGTACGCAGTGACCCAGTTGACGTGGTTGTGGTCGACTTTCGTCCCAACAATAACGCGATCGTCGTCGTCGTCATCGCGACGCCGCCGCTTTGAGGCTCTCCTGTGTTTGATCGCCTCGGTCCAACGGGTTGCTTCCTCGTCAGGAACACCTTCGTCAGGGTGAATATCCGATTGGATGCTCCTCGTGGCGCGGCGGGCCAAGGACAAAGACGTTCGGCGTATCCCCGAAGTCGGAGACAACCGACCAGTGCTCAATGCGTCCTCCGACTGGTCACGGCTGTTCCGGCGAGTGCTTGACGACCTCGGCACTTGGAGCGTATGTCGATGTCGCAAACCGGGGTCTGTCGGTTCCTGGGCATTGGCGCCATCGACAGTGGGTGGCGATGAGTACCGATGGATGCTGCTCCTCGTCCCAGGCGATAAGCGACCGGACTCGGGAGAAAGACGGCCGGCCTCCTCAGGCTGCGAAGTCGACAGACGGGGGACCGACACATGGCCCGCTGAATCAGCGGACGCCAGTTCGTCGACTGACGGCCGTGGATAGTCGCCATTGATGATGAGTTTCCCAGTGGACGGGCGAGGACTCAAGGATGTCCCGTTGACGTGGTCCCTCGAGTTGGAAGCAGTCGGAGAGCCGAGCGCGAAGCCCGTATCAGAGGATTCCCTGGCAATATCCCTGTCGAGAGTAGCCGAGGTCTTTCCACCATCGCGAAGATCCCTGGCTGGTCCATTGCTCGGTGGTGGCACATCGCCATCCTTGGAATGGGGCAGGTCTCGCGCGGGCGGGCTGACACTCGTACGCGAAGCATTCACGGAATAAGCGCTGCCGTTCTTCAGCTCGGTGTAAAGCTGGCGGTCGGAGTGGGGGGCATCGAGACGGTTCGAGTCGCCGTTCGGCCAGTTCGTCCATAGAAACGTGTTACCGACGGAGGTTTTCTCCTGAGACTTTCCGTGCTGTGAGTCGAATGAGCGGTTATTGGCAGCTTTGGTAGTGGCAGGTTGGTAAGGTACGTCGTTCGAGAAGGACGGCATGGTCGCTTGGGCGAGGAGAGGAGGGCGTGGGTGGCGTGCGGACGGCGAGGAGCGGCCAAGGGACCTTGGCGGAGACTAAGTTGAATGAAGTTCTCGCCCAGCGACAGGAAGGAGTAGGAAATTGGGGGGAGGAAGATTGAACGGGCGACGGGAAGAAAGAATCCCGGAGATGAAGGGCAGCAGCCAGCCGGGAAGGGCACGGCAGAGGTTCAGTGGCCGATAAGCATGATCAAACGAGTTGACAGGAGGTGAAGAGAGGACGGAGAGCGGGCGGAGACAGAGAGGGAAAAGAAAAAGAAACGAGAGGAGGGGGGAGTAGC
>RAQS01000195.1:0-35232 GCA_003698115.1 Aspergillus sp. HF37 | reverse complement strand
AAAACACCCCCTTCAGATACTCCACCACCTCCTGACCCCCCAACTTACTCTCCCCATACAACCGATCCACAAACGTAATCGGACACTCGGCAACCCTACACCCCATCGCCTTCGCCCTGACCATCATCTCCATCTGGAAGCTATACCCCTTACTCGTGGTACTGTGGATCACCTTCTCGAGCACATTCTTGCGATACAGCCGAAAGCTGCCTGTCAGGTCACTGACGCCCGGCAAGAGCATGACATCGGCGATCAGGTTGGCCGTGCGCGACGTGAACTTGCGGAACAGATCCCAGCCGTACACGCCGCCGCGGATGTCTTCGCGGCTGGCGTAACGCGTGCCGCTGACGATGTCCGCGTCCGTCTCCTGCTGGATGCGGATCATCGCCGGGATGAACTTCGGGTGGTGGCTGAAATCCGCGTCCATGATGATCACAAAGTTGCCGCTCGCGTACTGCAGCCCGTGGATGTACGCAGTGCCCAGCCCCAGTTTGGCCGCCCGCGGTTGAAGTACGATGTGCTCCGCGCCCCAGAGTCGTTGCAGCTGCTGGGCGATCTCGAGCGTGCCGTCCGGTGAGCCGTCGTCGACGATGATGATCTCCCAGTCTAGGTTGCTGTTGAGGTAAGTGTTAGTTGGTTTGTGTGTGTGTGTGGGTGTATAGGCGTAATGTGTTTACTTCTCGCGGAATGTTCGCTCAAGCAGCCAGCAGATAATAGGGAGGTTTTCTCGCTCGTTGTAGGTCGGGAGGACCACGGAGTACTTGTTCTGTTTGGCGGGCATTTTGGCTTGGGTATTAGATTAGAGATTATTAAATGACTGGGCTTAGACAACGGAACTGGACGAGGTAAGGAGCGCGAGACGGAGGTGTAAGGTGTAGGAGGTGCCGGTCCGACGGCGGTGAGAGTCGATAAGTCTTGGCAGGAACTAAACCATCCTGGTACATCATCAAGTACGTACAGTACATTTTCATTATTACACCTACTACAGGCGTACATTCTTCTATATCTCCTATCACCAGTTAAACACCGCTAACTTTTCTTCCACTTCGACGAATACCCCGCCTGCACCGTCCCCTCATCCCCAATCTGGTTATACGGCCGGTCATACCGATCCTCCATCGACTTATTATGCTCCTTCACATCCTCCGGCACGTTCGGCCGGAGATTCCCGTTCTCATCGACATACGGCGACGGCCGCCCGTCGGTGAGCGTGGGGTGGGCTTGGTTGGAGGGTGTTTGCGTGGTGGGATGTCCCTGGGAAGGTCCTGGTTCGCTGGAGGCAGGCTGGGGGGCTGCATTGGCAGAGGCGGGCGCAGAAGATCGAGGCTCGGATGGGGATGGGGATGAAGATGGGGATGCTTGCTCGGAGACGTTCGGTGGGGGCGGGCCTGGTTAGAGGTCAGTATAGGTGGTTTGAAGGGTCGGGAGGCTTGGAGGCCCGATGCCAGGAAGAATTATCTACTAACCTGGATGCTCGCGCTCCTTCGTTTCTCGACTGTTTTCCTCGTCGTGCTTCCCGCTGATGTTCTGGTTCTCGCCGCCATACGAGCTGAGAGTATACGACCGCCGCGCTGTGAGACGATGGGCCGTCCGACGAAATGGTAGAACGGACGCATGGAGCGAACGGACACGCAGAATGGAGTTCATCTCAAGTCAAAGAGGTCAAGGTAGCTAAATGCCAGATATAATCGAACACTACTATCAAGTGTGCCAACCGTCCGTATATAACGGTCGGGTGGCCCTGATGGCGACAATGACGTCCTCGACTTGTCATCCGTCGCAAATAACCTGTTACATATATATATTCTGCATATCTTTCCTGCAAATCGCAAGTGCATCCAATCAATCATCTTCATACCCATCGAATCAATGCTCCAGATCCCAATCGCAAAATCCAATGGCAAAAGAAGAGCCAGCTAGACAAAAAAAATAAACGACCGACTGCGCTAGCCTTGCTGTCCCTTTCCACCTGCACCCCCCAATAAACGCCAGATTTGTCTTGAAGACAGGGAAATTAAGCCGAACACTGTCACGACGGTTCGGGAAGCCGTCCGGACTAAAAAGAATAAGATGACGGGTGAAAAGAAAGTCGCAGTTCAACCGGAGTAAACCAAATGCGAATAACATGCTCGTATGCCCATAAGCGCACCCCTTCGCCATCTGAACGCCGACGCCTTGCCTTTAGGAGAACTCCGACCATGCACTCAGCCGTCTTCCCTTCATTGCCCAGATTCAATTCAATCCGTCAAGGAGACGCAGTAGCATGGGTTTTGGTGTTCTGCCACTGCCGTATAGGTCGGGGTCGCTGCAGTAGCAGACTCCGTCAGGGTCGTCGTCGGGGTCGGTCCGACCATTTTGATATCAACCGTACTCGGGGACGCAGAAACAACCGTTCCGTTGATGAGCACGCTCATTTGCTGGCAATAGGGTGATCTGGTGTCCGGATAGTCCCGTCTTTCTTCCATCTTAATCCGGCGAGGGTAATTCGGGGTGCTGGTTTGAGTCGTTTCCGGGTACGTGGACGACGGACTGCTGGACAGAGTCGTTGGGCCGTATAGAGCCGCGTTCGTCGACTCATTGACGTACAGGTAAAACTGCATGATCGTGCTGTTCCACCAACAGAACCATGGTGAATCGCCTGCCTGTGCGACGTCCCTGCGATGTAATGATCTTCGCAGTATCTCGTCTTCTGCGACGGCTCGTTTCGACACTGCATCCGAGGGAAATGAATCTTGCGGGACAACGACGAGTTTATCAAATGAGGTCATGAAAAACATCGCGGGCCCAAGAGCTGTATCAGCGGAATCCTGCACCAGGTTCATGGACTGTGTAGGAACCGGGAGGTATGGCGCTTGGGCGCCGTACGTGTAAGTTCCCATGTAAGGATTGGTCTGGAAAGTGACAGAACCATGCAACTGATCGATCGACTGCACATTGATCGGTATGCTACCTTTATTCACGCATCTCCATGACGCTCTGTAGTCGGAGTCGGCCACGCAGAACCTCGACTGGTTTTTAGGGCTTGATGGAATGACATAGTTCCCGGTTGGAAGAGCAGCCATATGGGTAGGAACGGTTGTCATCGGGGTTGCCTCTAGCTGCGGCGTAGATGTCACGGTCACAATACTTGGCGTAGTCTCATTTCCCTGCCCTCCCTGCTTTTGCTCATCGCTGGCGGCTTCCCTTGTTCCCAGCACGCCTCCGATGATGCCTCCAATGCAAGCAACCACGAGTATAACGACACACACAAGGACCAGCGTCCATATAGGCAATCCGCAGCAGGCCCGTTTCTTGCCAGTCGTTTGGAGTTTCTCCTCGAAAGCCATCACCCCTGTTGGCTCTTCTTCAGGGGGTTCACGGTTGTCGGCAGGTGGTGGTTCCGTCGCCAGCGGTCTTGGAGTGCTTGCCGAGTCCGGTACTTCTTCCTCTTGGTGGCTCGGGCGATTATCCTCCCCAACGACTCCAGCATCAGTAGCAGCCTCGAATGTTCCCTCAATCTTCGGGGCGGGGATGTCCGGATAACGAGTGTAGGGCGGGAGTTGCTCTGTATGCCCATCGGGCCCAACAATATCCCCAACGTCGTCATCGGCACTGTCAGGCGGTCGTTGATACGCTTGATTGTGTCCCGGGAACCCTAATGGTATTGTCCCGTCATCCATACCCTCCTCTATGACCACATTCTGCGGGTACATTGCATAAGGATGCTGCGGTGCGTTGGTGTCTCCCAACGGCCGATCAGACGGTCGCATCGTCGAGGTGGTTGTAACACTCGGAGAACGGCTGACTCCAACTTGAGGGTACATAGCGTACGGATGGCTGGGACCGGTCGCTCCGGTGTATGGACTGAGGGCCCGAGGAGGGATCGAGTATCGAGAGGAATTGCTTTGGCTTCGCTGAGCTAGCGAAGGGGTGGTGTTGGTGGAACCTATGGAGTTGCGGTTGACGGCATCAACCCCCTTCGGCGGGAGGCTCGACCGGTAGGGAACCTCATCGGAAGAGACGCGGGCATCGTCGCCGAACGGATTCTCGACCGGCTCGTGTTCGCTTGTCGGAGTGGCGGCATGTTTATGGTGAACCGCGACCGAGCGCAAAGTGCTTGAAGAGGTAAACGAGGAGACGGACTGACTACTCGGGGTAAGAGTCGTTTGTTCAGAATCGATGGGTTCTAGGGAATAGTCGTCGGAGAAGATGTTCGGGTTAGAGGAGCGATTCGAGTCGGATTGACGGCTCATCGGATGATCGGGATCTTCCGTTTGGGAGTGGTGTTGAGAGTGGGAGGAGGAGTGGGAGAGGGAATGATCACGATCGGTCGGGGATCGCCCAGACATGGTGTAGCACAGCCCTGTCGGGCCTGTTCTCAGACTGTCCGGTCAGTCCGGGGAAAAGGATCAAAGGACCAGCCACCTGAACGAGCTCAGACGACTGGGGCGAGTAGACGGGAACAAATGATGACGGAATAATAGGGACAGGAAGAGTGGAAGGCCGCAGGGGAGGAAAGACGAAGTGAGGATGGGGGAGATGGGAGGAGAAGGAGGGAGGAGGAGAGAGAGAGACTAGCGAAGACGGGAGGTGCCCGGAGTGGGCAAGCGGAGAGAACAGGCAGAAAACTCGGCCCTTCGCTGTATTACCCGTTGGAGTTCCTCTTTCACTGCTGGGTCTCTCTCTCTCCCTCTCTCTGGCCAACAGCTGCTATGCTATTTCTGCTGGTTCAATTCCGTCATGCCTCGACCCTGGTCCATGGATGGCCTCGCTCGTGCTTCGCCACCATCGCGGAGAACCCGTTCTCTACACTTTCCTCAACAAATGCACCAACTCGGTTAGTCTGTCTTAGCTTGCTCCAGGAAACTTTCGGAAAAGTGCGTGGAGTATCGTGAACGTGATGTCCCAGACTCAAAACAGACTCATCGAGCGGGCGAGACGTGGACCGCTGCAAACAGAAAGATACTCGAAGATATTACGGAAGACCCAGTGGACTTGACTTTACCAACGGTTCAGGGCGCACTATCTCTTCGGAAGGCGGAAGACGTCGCCTCCTCTAAATGCATTACTATTCAGATAAAAACTAAATCTAGAGCACTGTCTCAAAGCTATGGGACAAGAGATCATACCAACCCTTCCCGTACGGGAATCCTGAATCGAAAGTAACATCAGTTGGGCGCCTATGCAGGGCTAGAGACACGACGCGTGGTTCATTCCCCCATCTCCATCTCGCCGACGCCAATGTCAACGATATTGGCGCTCGCATCGACACCGAACTTCTTCTTCTTAATTGACTCTTTAACAGGGCGTTTGGAATGGAAGATTTGGTCGAGTTCCTCGAGCTGTTGGCCTTGAGTTAGCACACTATTGCGGCAGAGTCGGCGACTGCTGGGTAAGAATTATAACATACAGTTCGGTTCTTGGTTTCAGGAACTAAGAAATAGAATATGACGGCTTGGACAAGGCACCAAACGCAAAAGACAACATATGTCTTCCAGTGGATATCTTCGAGTGCCACAGGGACACCGAACTGGTTCGCCAATAAGCCTGACCAACGCGCAAGTCAGTGCATGTGCCACAATGGAGGGATTGAGACAGTCAGGCTTACCGATGCTGGTGAAAAGGTTGGAGAAAGCCATCCCCTTGGCACGGATCTCAAAGGAGAGGACTTCGACCGGGTAAAGAGCCTGCATGGGGGTCCAGCCAAAGGAGTAGCACATCTGGAAGATATAAACCCAGGCAAGGATGGCTTTGCTAACTGGCGGCGGGACAGATTGCTGCTGTGCATCGGTGTCGAGATCCGTGATGTTTGCGATAGACGATGGGACGATGACCCCGATCCAACAGAGACAGCAAACAATGTTGACTGTGATGAGCATTGGACGGCGCCCAACCTTATCCACTATACATGCTCCGCTTGCGGCGAAGACAACCTGGATAGCAGCCATGCCCATTTGGACGTTTGTCTGCTTGATCTCCCCTACAATACCACCGCTCTCGAGGAAAGCACTCAGATAGTAAGTCACAATACCTGGACATTGCATATCAGTATGGGTGGGCGGAAGGGAGGAGGGAGTCTGGAGCACAGTACTTACCGTTACCAGCCCACTGGCCAAAGAGCGACACGATACAGTTGCAAAAGAGACGATAATTGGATCCTCGGTCCCTGAACAATCCGCGGTAATCCCACCATCTCTTGTCTGTGCCATCCATCTCCAAGTTCTGCTCGTACTCCATAACCTGGAGTTTGACCCACTCGCTGTCTGGGTTATTTTTGCCGTGGTGTTTGGCGAGAAATGCCAGTGCCTTCTCGCGTTGTCCTCGGGTGTACGACCAACGCGGAGACTCAGGGAGGAGAAACGCGCAAAGCGTGACAAGACCAGGGAACATTAGTTGCAGAGCGACGGGAATCATCCACGACGTATCTCCCGGGTAGTTGAGGCCACCTCGGGCAGCTCCACTGGCGACGAGGGCCCCGACCGGCCACATAACGTTGTAGAGGCCACCAACAACACCACGGTGCGAGGGATGGGTGATTTCAACGACATAGGTTGGGCCAGCGGCAGCCATAATGCCGACACCGAAGCCCAGCAAGAAACGGCCACCCATGAACTGGTCGACGCTAGCAGTGGAGATGCAGGCGATCTGGACAACGACGCCGATGACAATGGCGAAGGCGCCGATGAACATACCACATCGGCGGCCCCAGGTGTCAATTGCCGGGCCAATGAAGGGAATAGCCACAACAGTGCCAATTTGGTACATCGCGGTCACAATTCCTGGAAACTGTTAGGTCTGGAAGCACGTCGATATGAAAGTCGGAGAGTTCGAATACGTACCAGTCTCGATTCCTGCATTGTCCACGGCAAAGAAGGCCTTGAATGAATCGTTGGCAAGCAAAGTACTAAATAGGGAACCATCATAGCCATTGGCTGACGAGCAACAGAATGCGATCAAGCTGGGTATCAAGAGTCCCCAGGATCCAATGGCATTGGGAGGCTCCTTTAGCATGGCCTGCTGGTACGCCTCATCTCCAGCGGCCAACTTGGTTCTGGCAACATGTTTCTCGTCGAGCTACAAGAAGGAGGGGAAAGAGGGTCAGCAGGACTCAGGAAGCGCAATTGGAGGGCGACCCTCACCGGATACTCGACCGCCTGGACGTCGTTTTTCTCATCTTGGCCCATGGCGAAACTGGAGCTGGAAAGAGTCTGGCAGTGTGTATGGGCCTGAGGTGCAGCACAGCAATGCTGGAAGGTTTTGTCGTTTCGGAATACTCGACATGCAGTGGACGTCTCTGCCCTTTATCCTCTCTGAATATTGACGGGCCTTACAAGAACTCATATCTGGATCTCGGCCCGCTCAAGCGTGCCGTACCATGGCGGCGCTAATTGACAAAGAACCACGGAGGAGTTCTCCTAGCATGCGTGCCTGATTCGGTTGCTACACTGGTTGGGATCTGGCCTATCGCATGTCGAGCAGCAGGCTTAGAACACCAACTATAGCCGGGTGAGCGGCCAATAAGTCCGGCGCACGGTGGCATCCTGGCCCTGGGCTTCTCTCAGCGTCACGGACATGCCTCCATCTAGCCGCATCCCGCCTAGCGTGCAATCAAAGCAGTGCAAGAGCGCAGTGTCGAGGGGACAGCAGGCTGCAAGCGGCCGGGAAGAGTAATCTGGAGATATCATTCTGTACGTAGTAGGCGGCACGCAGCCCGACCTGTAGTTCCTTTGCGTCTGTGGGGTGAAGCTTTGATCTGGAGAATATGGGGTATGCCGGGGAGCAGAAAACCAGTCCGAAGGATCCAGACCAGCCTACCGTGACTAGTTTAAGCGAGCCATCGCCGTTGTCGCTTGCTGTTGGCTGCGATTGGCGAAACAGCTTAAGAATTCTCTAAGTCAACGCTAAACCAAGTCTAATGTGGGGTGAGCCGGTATGACCAGTCCTTGTGGCTGTCAGGCCATAGTTTAGCTGCTTAGCCCTAAGACCTACCAGACACCATCAGCGAGCGCCTTTTGCCGTTGCTCGATCCACCCATTCACTCTGATAGTGAAGGGATCCAGCAGAGAAGCCACCTATGGATCAATTTGTCACTCGCCGAGCTCTCCATGCTGCCTGTCCAAATACGTACAGTGGAGTGTAGTTCTTCTGGGTTCGATACAATGGCGAACATTCTCATCTCGTGTCCTCAAACCCAATAGCCCACTTCTGTCGCTCATACGGACACCACTCTCACAGGTAGCCTGAAGGCAGTCGCTTCGAGGCCAGACTAGGGTTTGCAATTCCAAACCGTGAACTATCTACTCCGTACAGGTGTAAGCAAATGCGACGCTCGACGTCAAATCGCAGAATCGTGTTGATTATTAGTACCACCTCTACGCAGAATTTAGACCAACACACCAAACGTCTTGGCGCCGTCGGTGAAATAACAAGCAAGCCAATCGCTATCTGTACAGTCTAGTATTGCGAGCTGCTTGCCAGCCACCAAACCTGTTCGCCACCAACCTGTCCCACAGCTGTAAGATAAGCTGTTGGTGGTTGGGATCACTGGCCAGCCCAGGCGTGGCTCAACGTGGAGAGTTCTACCGGTGTGTGGATTTGTCCGGTGGAAGGAAGATGTCTGGGCGCTGAGAGTGGCGCGATCTGGGGAATTTGCCGCCTATAGGATTGGAAGGAGGCGTTTTGATTTAGCCTGTTGTTCTTGTCGTTCGGGCTTGTTTGTGCCACGGCACCCAAACCAAGCCCTAGCGCTCGGGTCAGCAGCCACGGTGAAGCAAGACAACTTGCCCCGAGGAGCAGTTTCTAGAATCAGTGAAGTTACCGGTGAGAGGCCCTTTTTAGGACACACCGCGAGATATCAGTCTTCCGCCAGAAATTGAGCTAAGGAACCTGACATATCCACTCGATGCCGTGTGTGTACGGCGCATGGAGCCGAGCCCCGATCGGAATTGAGCAGAGGAACAGAGGTCCCATGCACGAGTCGACTCCGATCTGACTCGGATTGAGACCCTAGAGGAGCTGCAGGAACCCGTCGTAGCTCCTATTGGGTCCGTGGATGCATGTATCCTCGATATGAGCGACGAACCCGGGTATGTGCACGTTTTACTCGCGGTGCCGCCGACGAGATGGAAGGAGAACCCACTGCTTTTCACGAACACCTTTGCTGGTTGCTGACGGATGGTGATAGAGGTCCATGTCCACTTTTGCGTCTTCACACGCCGATGCATATTGGTCCCGTCGAAAGGCTGGTTCGGAGAAGTATCGTACGGCCAATGAAAGAAAAGCTGGAAGCCCATCATACAACGCGAGTCACGGCCCCTGCTACGACTGCTCTCCCAAGGCCCGTCTGCCCGTCGACGTTCGATGATCCTCGATTACACCCGAAGCAAATATCTCGAGATGTTCTCCTGGCGACAGGATGGGAGATTCCTGATCAGTTCTGGCAAACCGATTTCAAGAGATGTTCTTTTCGAGGTGTAGGAACTGACTCTCGAGTGAACTGGACTGGAAGCTTTGTTTCTGCGGTCTGACGCGGATGGAATCACCTCGGTGTATGGAACAGAAGCCGAATCCTGGAGTTATTGAAGGGCATCAGAGAAGTGTTCTTGACATTGCTGGAGTGGGAAGAGAGATCTGAATGGTAACACCGGGACAAATGTACGTTCTCCCGTCCCCTGTGATACGGTGTCTAACAGATCCAGCACTGTGGTGTGGCCGTCTTCCGATTCCAGGACAAGATCGAAACCAACCCACCACTGCGCGAGGATAACCAGCACAGATTGCGTTTCCATGGGGCGACGAGACCTTCTATTATGCTCAGGTTGATCATATAAGGGAGACAAATCATGGGAAGGCTTGGAAATGGTGTGAAGTCCTGCCAGACCAGATTGTCGGTATGTACTGCTGAACCAATTGGTAGTCCCCATATCGGTGCTAATGCTAATACTTGCCTGTCTAGGCCACGTTCCCAGCCTGACAAGCATGACCTACGTCGAGCCGCTAGCCCTCTTTCTGTCGCTGTACCGATACGTGAACGGACCAGGAGCCAGAGTCGACTTCCCAGGGGCATACAAGACCTTCATCCACAGATACACACCACCATCCCAAAGCATCATTGCACGATCCGAGATCTACCTATAGATCGAAAAACCAGACCAAGCGCACTGCGAAGCATTCAACGCAGCAGACAACGCAACCCCGGCCCCATGGGACACCGTATGGCCGCTTATGTGTGAGCATTTCGGCCTGGAGTGCGGTCCCGCCGTTGAGGAGGATAAGGAGTGGAAGGACATCGACAAGTGGTGGTTCGTGCACCAGGCGGAGTACCACAAGATGTGTGAGGAATGTGGGCTGCAAAAGCGGAATATTGGGCCGGATGCACCCTGCTTGAGCGGAATCATGAGCTGAGTCTGGGCAAGTTTCGCGGTCTTGGGTTCACGGAGGAGTTCCCAGTTGGATATGGGTATTTTCGGGTTTTTGGTCATTTGGCAAGATACAAGGTTATTCCAGCAAGATTTTGTCAGCTGTGGTTGGGTTGCATAGCTAGTGGTAGTGCAGTTTTAGATATGGAGAAGCTGAAGGCGCCTATATGAACGAGCTCTGACATGCGGCCCAGCATGGATCGATCCGCAGATAGTCTTTCCATTTTCAAAATGCAGAGTATGTATTTTACTATGACTGGTTTATCACATACCTCTAGTCCGGCGTGTATAGGCCATTGCAAGAGCCTTGACGTACCCAGCCCTAACTCACCGGTTCCTACCCGATTAGGTAACCCAGTCGTCGTCAAGTTGGCCGACTATACCATTGCGGACACCCTCAGATACAGCACATACCGCAATGGAATACCGCGCAAGTCTTACAGACCCTTGTTTTATGATCTGTCGCGATGACCCCTGTGAGTAGGACTGTAGAGGTGCAAACATGTCTAAGAAAACTAGACATCGTGTATATTACTCTGCACATTATATGGTCCTAGAAACAGGCTCAATTACTGTGGTTGCATTAGATAGATTCGGCATTCCGGTTTTGCCTCCACACCAATGGCTCTAAGTGCACCCTGACACCCATGGCTAAAGTACCATCTTCATCTCTCACCAACGGCGGTCTCCTCCTCCAAGCGCTTGAAATGGGCAAAGACCTCCCTGTAGACATGTTCCGGGCTTGATGAATCCTGCATCGCAGCTTTCCAAATTTGTTGCACGGTGCCGGTAAAGCTTTCGAGCTGGTTGGTACGTTGCGCTTTCTTCAATCTCTGATCAAAAGCTGGCTCATCCAGCGGCATTCCCGCTGCATGATCCTAGGCAATTGAGCTGGAAGGCAATGTCACCTAGAACGCTGTTAATAGCAACGACAATGCGTCGCAAACGATATTTTGAACGTACCTCCATTGCTGAAAATTTTGGCCACGAAATCTTCTATCGACCTATATTCCTGGATTCTTTTTGGTACTCTCACCTTCATATGCGCAAGCCAAACCTCGACTTCCCTCTTCTTCTCCTCGTTCCACTCCATGGTGGCGCTGATACAAGAATATAGTAGTAAGGAGGCGCAGGGGACAACGGTGTGGAGCTGGAAACTATACTCTGATTCAACGATAGCTGACGAACAGAGAGATAGAGAGATATGTAGGAATCAGGAAGCTGGGAGACAGTGAGACTCTGATCCAGCAGAGGTTTCAAGGCAAACAAACAACGCGGTTCCAAACAGAGGGCCGCATTACAGGCGGATTAGATAATCTCTGCGTACTTTATTGACACACCTGCTTCCATCGCCTTTCACTTACACACACTGCCGTTTCTTCTCCTCTCTCGGCGCTCTCAGACTATCGATACAGAGCCACCTTTTACTAGGGTTATTTATTTTCGGTAATCCTGGATTCGTCAAGACGGGAAGGAGACGGCGACAGCAACAAGGATGAACTGAGGAGTCAAAGACGCCGCCATGCCCCCGCGGAAAACGGTGTCATGCAGTTCTTCGGCAGTGCTAATGATATGATCTCGAGGCCCAGCAGAGCTCAGTACAGAGAGTACACGCTCCGACAATGCCGGTGGATTTTCCTCATCTGATCTGGTGGCGGATGGTGGCTTTCCCTTCAGCAGGTCACTGGCCATTCCTGCAGTCATTCCCCTCTTTCAGCTCGCTTGCAATCGGTGCTTCTGCCTCGTCACATACCATAGCATCGGCTGGGCGCCATACCAGCCTTGTTCGGCCTAGCGAAGTGTCGGGCCAGCCTATCAAGCTGCTGCAGAGACATCATCGACAAGTGGATAACGAACCAGTCGATCTGCGGGGCTGAGATGCCCCCCGGATTTCGCGGGCTCCACCGTCAGTGGATGACTGTCTCCAGCAATAATGTCTGTCGAGACCTACTCTTCGCAGCGCCTGCTGGCTGCTGACCCAGGCATTCCGATCTATCAGCAATCACATCCTACATGCAAGGGCGGGGAAATCCTGCCTGATGGCTTACTGCCTCGGCCGTCTGCGTCGCTCATATTCACAGTTTCAGTCCAGGCCAGTATAAATATGTCGATTCCATTTCCGGGTTTCAGGAAGGTGAGAGATATCCCTTGAATTTGGTTTGTTCAGTTTCTCGGAAGTTGGTTCTTCCCATTTGCTGCCATGATGGCCTTCCGTTTTACTCCATCGGTTCGTCTTGCCCTTGCGGCATTCCTGGCCATGATGCTTGCGACCGCTTCAGCGCGGCCCATGCTTGCTTCCAGGGCAGGACCGCCCAGCGAAGACCCTTTTTATGACCCTCCCGAAGGATTTGAGAACGAGGCCCCTGGAACCATCCTACGCCAACGCACCATCGACGCTACATTCTTTAAGACGATCCCCAATCCTGTGGAGACTCATCAGCTATTATACCGCACAGAGGCTATTGATGGTGCTGCGGTTGCTACAGTAACCACTGTCTTCAAGCCATGGTTTCCAATGGACGATCGCTGGATTTCGTTTCACACAGCCTACGACAGCTCCTCTCCGAAATGCAGCCCCAGTAACATTTACCGGGCCGGCGGCGAGACAAAGAACGTGATAGTGGCGGCCGAAATGCTCATTATTGAGGCCTATCTGATCCTGGGCTACGTTGTGGCTTCCCCTGACTACGAGGGGCCTGATGCGGCTTTCGCAGCCGGTCACTTGGAGGGTATGGGAGTGTTGGATGGCATCCGAGCTGTGAATCACTTCAAAGATACGGTGGGCATTACCAGTGACAATCCCAAGGTTGTTGGTATCGGCTACTCGGGCGGCGCCATCGCCACGGGCTGGGCAGCTCCTTGCATCCGCATTACGCGCCTGATCTGAATGTGCATGGCTGGGTGCAGGGTGGCACACCAGTGAACCTCACGAGTACCTTGCTCTACATTGATGGCACAGCTAAAAGCGGCTTCACCCCTATCGCCATCGACGGGCTCTCGAAGCCCAGTGCCTACGGCGAGCGGTGGATGCCTCTCCTCAATCGCATCGTCACGCCTCAAGGCGAGACGGCTCTCGAGTTCGCTGAAACTCACTGCGCCACCGCGGTCTTGGACAATTTCAAAGGGAAGTCGATCTTTAGCCCCAACTTTCAGTCCCTCGGTCGCGACATCCTCGAGAATCCCGTTGTCTCATCCGTCCTGTCGCAGAACGTGATGGGTGTGAAGAGAGAAAACGCCCCAACAGCACCAATGTTCGTTTACCACACCACGCAGGATAACACCATCCCGTATTCCGACGCATCGCAGCTCGTCGACCGGTGGTGCGGCTACGGCTCCGATGTCCAGTTTACCACCTTCCGCGCTGGCAGCCACTCTGTGACCGAGGTTTTTGGCATTCCGTATGTCATGGATTTTATTGATAACGCTTTCGATGGCAAAGTACCCAGCGGCTGCAGCCGGGAGGGCGCGGTGGCGAGCTTCTTCGACCTTCTCTCTCTTGACTCGTCGCTTGCGGATGTGATCAAAGCGCTGATTGAGCTGTTTGTCTCTGCTGGTCAGGATGATGACACCATCCTGCAGGACCTCAAGGATTTCGTCAACGCGATCTTCTAACGGATGATGGATGATGATGTATATAGCCACGAGATGGTAGCGCTGATGAGGTTAATGTGAATAACTATCTGATTGGATTATTGCACCGGATGGTATTCTCTCCTGACAAATATATACTGATCATGCTCCCGAAGAAGCCTATTTCACCTGACCCATTATTATAGATGAGCTTTTGAATATCGAATTCTCGAGTGCTAGGCGTTTCCTACGTCTGATTAGTATGTAAACCCGTGTTTCTGTTCGTTTTAGCAGAGGAGGTCTAATAATCCAGATAACTGTGAATACTTCACTACATACACCTGCGCAACACAGTATGATTCTATTCAACGTGCCGCCATAACCGTCCACAAACCCCGATTACACTACAATTAAGCATTATTTTCGCCACATACGTACATTCCACTCCAATCGCAGGGCCACCATACACCAAATCTCACACTCCCATCCCCCTAGATCCCAAACTACCCAAAAGCCCTAATCCATAAGCCTTAGGCAGGCGGCGAAGTCCAACACTTGATATAAGCGTTATCCAGCGGGACCACTTCACCCTTATGCAACGAAGCCCAGGTCTGGCGCGCATTCAGCTCCGCATGGACCTTCGGCTCGTCCTGCCAGATATGGCAGACGGAGTCCTGCTGGTACGCGTTGAACATGGCGCTCGAGGCCTTGACGACGCCGTCGTTGACAATGACGGAATTGCCCCAGAGCTCGGCGACGGATCGCTTCTCCCCGTCTTGGGGGATGTCCCGGTTCGCGCCGGGGCCGAGGTAGTTGTTGGTGAGGCGGACGGTCACGGTATGGCCGCCCCACACGGCCGGAGCGAGGAGGGCAGAGGTAAGGGCGGCGAGGTTGAGGATTTTCATTTTGGATTGGTGGGGGGTCGGGGTAGTAGTAAGTTGTTGCTTTGGTTTGGAAGTGTGAGGGTTGGTAGTTTGGCTTGTCTCTTCCTTAGATCGCTCCTTTCATCTAGGGGAATCCTGGCTCTATATATAGAGAGTAGTATACTCTAGACTACCCTCGCTGGATAGTAGAATCCGAGCACCGCCTACGTGGTGGCGTAGGCCTAGAAAGTATGAGTCTCAATTCTCTGCTTCTCATTCGCAAGAGCTGGACTTATGATTCGACATCGACAAAACGAGCCCCCAAGCTGGCCGGACGAGGAAACAGGCAGCAGTGCGCCTGGCCGGCTTGTTGTCATATTGACCTAAATGACCAGGCTAAACTGCCAGCTGTCATCCGCATGTAGTTCTATTTTCGTGGTCGACTCGGAATACGATCACGACCCAGACTAGTTTCACTGGGTACCGCGAGTAGGATGAGGCGTATGAAACAGGTTCGGCGTTGCAGTTGCAGTGCCGCGGGTGCTCGACGGATGCGGTGTTCCCGAGTAATTATACTTTGAGGTCGATGGGCCGTTACAATGGGTTTATGCTAAAGCTAGATGGCCGGACTGTATGATTAGGCTTTTGTGGCGTCTTTATTTTAGCTAATCTCTTCGTTGTTATGGTTCGTTTGCTACTACTTAACCTGTAATTAGATTGTAGGTTTCATTCGATGTCTTCTTCATTGTATCTTCAAGTGCTAATATATAATGGCAATATATAAAAATAGTATTACTATTAGTGGCTATAACTACAATCGAGTATATATAGCTGCTACGTAGGCCTGCACTTTTGCCATGTCCGTAGCCCTAGCATCCCTGCACTCCTTCAGCCCTATGGAAGACCCACATAGATTGCCATCGTCTCCCAAATGCTATTCTCGTATTAAGATGCCAAATCGGTTCTATTGTCTCTTTAAATGAGCCTTTTAAATGTACAGAAAAAGGGAATCGAATATGGTTTATCAAGAATGTAAGTTCGGAAAGACGCGTGAGACAATGTCTCGATTCCGGGCCGTATTGGAGCAGAGCATTTCCACGTGGGAATGGCGCCCACGAATCGCCAAAATGCAGATTATGTACGCCGGGGCTGTCGGAACCCTCTCTGGTCGTTGCGTGGACGGAGCCAATTGAGCAGGCGATGCGGGAGCCGGGAAAATGGACCAACTCTCGGCTGTGGCCACACAGGCTCGTGTATGATGAGGAGGACGATGAAGGGAGACGCTTGCAGCCGGTGCTCCCTTTAATTCCACCCACTTTGGCTGGCCATGCTTGATCTCTTATCTTACTTCGACCTATGGTCCAGGACCACACGAAATCTATTGCATTTCGTGCAGCGGTGTCTGGGTTTCTAGCTCTTGACGGAATACCCGCACCAGATGTACATTCGACAATCAGGTAAAAAGGCCCGCGACTATCATCGACCTTCGTATTCGACACAGCAACCGTTGCACTGGTATGGTGGAGAAGAGGTATTCTAGCCATGAGCTCAGTCCTCCACAGTGGCAGGGTCGGAAAATGTCACCAATAGGAAATTATTTGGCGAACGAATCGAAGAAGCGTAACCTGTAGTATTTAACCTGTACGTAGTGTGCTCTTCCTGACTCCGATCCAGGCCAGTATGAATCCACCAATCATGAGAGCCGTTCAACCGCATTTGCGCTATACCGTGTTAGGAAATAGCTGTAGTGCCAAGCCAGACATCCATCCGGTGTCTTCATCCTCTCCCTCCAACCACACACAACACCACACCCCGGCATCTCCCCAAGATGGCCGAAGACCCTAATTCGAAGGGCTTCCCCGACGCCTCCGCCAAGCTCTCCGCCATCCCCAAGAAATCCCTGTTTGAGCGCCAGAAAGCCGAAGCCGAAGCCAAGCGCGCCCGGGAACGAGCCGAAACCGCCGCCGTCTACGAGGACTTCGTCAAGTCATTCGAAGATGACCCTCCAGCACGGCCGTCTGCCGAGGGGAGATCGGCCGCATTTGGCTCCCGGGGCCCGGCCGTTGGGGCGGGGCCGACAAAGCGACATTTCACGAGCACCGCTGGTCGCAACAGCGGCCCGGGGACTCTGGGGCCTCCGCCGTCGTCGCTTTCGCGGAAGCGCACCCACGAGGGATTTCCGCCGCTGCATCGGAATAAGGACGCTTCGCAGGGGGTTTTAGGGTTTGACAAGCAGTCGGCCGGGTCGTTGGATACGGCGTCTGCGTTTCGCGCTGAGGACGACGAGGATGAGAGGGCTGGGGCGGAGGCGAAGGAGGCTGAGAAGGCTGCGGCGAAACCGACACTGTATCTTGCGTCGTTGCCCCCCGGGACGTCTATATCCGTTATCAAGTCTCTGATTCCGTCCGTTCTTACTGTCGATAACGTGAAGATCCTACGGCCCCCGAGTCAGCCATCGACTGCGCGGAAGTCGGTGTCGGCCATTGTCACGCTCGCGAACGAATCTGCGGCTTCGGATATAGACAGCGCGGTCAGCTCCCTGCAGAACAGATACATAGGCTGGGGGTACAACTTGTCTGTCGCGCGTCACCTCTCCTCCGCCGCGATCAGCTCGTCGATGCCGGTGACCATTGGTCTGTCGTCGACCAACTCCCACCCGTTTGGCGCCAAGGCTCCTTCGCAGAATCCCGGAAGCCTGAGCCGTGCACCGCCGCCTGGGTCGCATCGCGGCGGGTTTGCTCCTCCGGCATCGTATGGGCCGGGGTACGGAAGGAGCGGTCCAACGATGCAGGTCGAAGTGAAGGCACCGTCCGAAATAAAGCAGCTCAGACTTATACACAAGACACTTGAGAATTTGTTGAACTACGGCCCGGAATTTGAAGCTCTCCTTATGAGCAGGCCAGAGATCCAGAGGGACGAAAAATGGGCTTGGCTCTGGGACCCAAGGAGCGCAGGCGGAGTGTATTATCGGTGGAAACTATGGGAGATCCTCACGAATCCTCGGACTACGGGTCAGAGGAGACCGAACCCCTCCTTGATTTTCGAGGGCGGTGCGCGCTGGTTGCCGCCTGATGCAGGCACAAAGTTTGAATATACTACCCGCATGGATGAGTTTGTCTCGGACGAAGACTACAACTCTTCGGATGAGGAGCCAGAACCAGAAGACGACCGACGGAATCTGGGAGGAGGGCCGCCGCCCGATGGACTAGGGAACAATGAGGGCCAGGGCTACATGAATCCGCTTCAAAAGGCCAAGCTAACCCATCTCCTTGCGCGACTTCCGACAACGCATGCGAAACTACGGCGAGGTGATGTAGTGCGTGTCACTGCGTTTGCTATCGAACATGCGGGTGCAGGCGCAGAGGAAGTGGTGGAGATGATCGTCTCCAACATAATGAACTCTTTTTCTGGCACTGGCGCGAATCCTGACCGTGACCTGGATCCCGGGGATGGCACTGGCGAAGACTACCAAGCCCAGGAAGGCCAGCCCAACAAGGACAACTTCGACCCGTCCGCGGCGAAGCTCGTCGGACTCTACATTATTTCCGACATTCTCTCGTCCTCGGCGACGAGCGGCGTGCGCCACTCCTGGCGATACCGACAGCTCTTCGAATCGGCTCTCAAATCGCACCAGGTATTCGAACATCTGGGCCGACTGGAAAAAGACCTCAAATGGGGTCGACTGAAGGCCGAAAAATGGAAACGCAGCGTGGGCAATCTCCTGCACATGTGGGAAGGCTGGTGCGTGTTCCCGCAGTCGAGCCAGGACCATTTCGCGCAGGTTTTCGAGAAGCCGCCACTCACGGAGGAGGAGCTGCGGGAGGAGAGCGAAAAGGCGGCGGATTTAGAGCGGGCCGCGGGCGCGTTTTCGAAAGGGAAGAGTCGATGGAAGACGGTCGATGAGGATGAGGCTGCAAGGAAGTTCGATCCCAGCAGGCCTCCGGTTGAACGGATGGACACTGCGCCGAGCTTCGAGGAGAATCTAGACGGGGAACCAATGAGCGACGTCGACGGGGTTCCCATGGAGGATAGCGATTTGGAAGGTCCAGACGGGGAGCAGATGGAAGAAGAGCCCGGGGAAGGGCCGGGGGAAGGGCCAGGGGAAGAGGTCGAGCAGGGAGAGGAAGAGAAACAGCGGTCTCAATCTGCCCAGCCGCCTCCTGAGGCCCAGCGTCCAGTGCGGAAGTCACGGCCCAAGGCGGAGGACATGTTTGCGGACAGCGATTCCGAGGATGCCAAATAGGAGTCCGATGTATCCTGTACTCTTGTATTTAGTTGTATCCTGAGGAATCCACATGTATACCAGGCAGGCAGGCATAAGAATCAGGTGTCCAGGCATCATGTATACAGGCCAGGCATCCAGGTATCCAGGCACCAGCCCCACAGACCCCTCCCGCTGAATGAAGATTAATCTTCCTCCTATCAACATCCCTCCTTCATCTCTCGATCCGATCCCCTAGACTGCTAGATCCCTTTGCCTCTTATACTCATCTCACCGTCACAATGGCCGGTAAGTGCTACCCCTACTCACTCCTTATACTCCCTCCTGTCCTCCAAATACTCAAGCGGAAACTGACCCCTCCAGACTTCTCCGCCGTCGCTCGTACGTGATCCCCTCTCCCCTCCGTCAAAGACGCCAGATCTGCCGGCGATCCATAGCGAAAGAGAAAACGGCATTTTCTGACAATACCAAACAGAGCAGTTCGTCCAGTTTTACTACAACACGTTCGATGCGGACCGCCAGAACCTCGCGGGTCTCTACGTTCGTCTCCCACCCTCGCTCGCTCCTTCCGTGCGCTTGCCCATATACAAGCTGAAATGAGGGAACGAGCAAGGATGCAATGGATACTGACGAGCTCGCAGCGCGAACACTCCATGCTCACTTTCGAGACGACCTCGATCCAGGGCGTTGCGGGGATCATCGAGAAGCTGACGGTTCGTCCTACGTCCTTAATCAGAATGTCGAGCAGAGGCCGGGAAATGGAGATGCTGACTAGCCTATGATGGCAACAGACGCTCCCGTTCGAGAAAGTCCAGCACCAGATCGCGACGCTTGATGCGCAGCCGTCGAGCGAGCAGGGCGGGATCCTGGTTATGGTTACCGGGGCGCTTTTGGTACGTGAATGGTCGTTCGGTTTGGATTTATTTGGGTTGGGCTGAGCTGATGCGTCTATTTCAGGTCGACCAGGAACAGAAGCCGATGAGCTACACCCAGGCGTTCCAGCTCCTTCCCGATGGACAGGGCAGCTACTTCGTTTTCAACGATATCTTCCGGCTGATCTACTCGGCAGTGTAATTTGTCGGTAGTTGATTGCAGCAGACGCTGGAGATAATGAAGTGACATCAACATTTGGGGGCTCTGCTTCTGGCAAGGATTACTGCCTCTTTGTCTGTTGCTGGTGTGGTCCGTGTGGTATTAGTATACTTATAAGCGCTGAGATGTTAACCAAGACATGATGACATTGGAGTAGTGTCAGGCGTCAATAGCTCTCGACAAGAAAGTCGTTGCAACCAGTCCCAACCGTCGCCAAAACAAGCCCGATCAAACAGCAAGATCTATACTCCATCTATATAGCAACGCCCGTGTCAGCCCAAAACGCCAGAGTAGCCCGATTGTCTGCAAATCATCTCTCGCTCTCAAGAAGCGGCGTCTCCTCCGTCGTCTGCCGGCGGTGATCAGCCGGAACGTCCTCCCTCTCCTCATCCGCAGACCCATCCGGTAACCCATGTTCCCCGTGGTGATGCAACTCCATCCTCTTGGGCCCAAAATACTCAAAGTACACCGCCATAATCAGCAGCGTCCCCTGCAGACAAGCCGTCACCACATAGACCCCCCAAGTGCTCCAGCCCTCGCGCCCCAGACGCGCGGCCAGGCTACCGGCCCAGATGAGGGCGCCGGGCGTCTGAATGCACATGGTCGGGATACTCAGGCTGCCGACGCAGCGCAGGAAGAAGGTGGTGTAGATCTGCGGCAGGTACTGGATCGACGAGAGGATGGCGGCCAGGACGCCGAGGAAGTTGGCCCATGCCTGCAGTGACGAGGGCCGGCGGGTGGCGAAGGCGATGGATATGACGAGCACGACCAGCGCGTACAGGATGCAGACGGCTGTGACAGCCAGGGCGGTGCGGTATGTCGGGGTATCCTTTGGCGCATCATCCTTTGGCGGGGACCCGTCGGGGTTTGCGGGAGACGTCGGCGATGGGGCTCGGGGGAAGTAGACGACGAAAAGGAGGAGACTGGAGGGGGAGGGTTTAGTAGAAGGTCGAGATATACCTCGTAATGCTGCAGACGCTTACATGATGTAGAAACACAGGGTCTGCAACCCAACCTGCAGGATGCCCAGCAGCCCCGCGAGACACGCCAGGCCATTGATTTCCTGGCAGCAGGCGACGTCCCGCGCGCTGCGGGGTAGCACCAGGATGTTGGCAAAGCCCGACGTCGCCGACGTTGTGCCCAGCAGGACGAAGTAGGGCGAGATGCCGAAGGAGCTTCTCAGGGAGATGATGCGGTAGTGTTGGGGGAAGTAGGAGAGGAGAATCCCGAACAGGATCAGGCTGGCTCGTTAGTTGCGACTCGGCCAGCTCGTCCGGGTGCTTGACTTACATGGATAGCACGAAGTTCACATAGCTCGGAGCAGCCAGCTGCTTGCAATGCGGAGTTAAGGGATCCATTGTGGAGGGAGATGGAGCGCGCAGGAGGCGAGGAGGAGAGAAGAGCAGGAGAGAAGAGGGGGAGAGAAGAGGGGGAATCTCGTGACCACGGTTACTATGGATTCTCCATTTACTGGTGTGACGGTTAGCAGGCGGCCGAAAAAGGCTACTTCGGCATTGCTGTTCCTAGCCTTCTCCAGCTGACGATGATAAGAGTAGACGAAGAAGGGAGCATACTGGCAGGGAAGGGTGGAGCTTAGGAATATATAGCTAGCTAGTGACGTTTACCCTTGTTGCGTTGGTACTAGGCGGTGTAGTACAGCAAGTTGAACTCTTGCCCCTTGGCACAATAGAAAGTAGTCAACAGAACTTAAGCCTGTAGGGCTATTAGTATCATTCGCCAAGAAGCAAGTAAATATACACCCCACGGAATGATAAAACATTAATATTAGCCAGCCTAAGCAAGGTTTTCCCTGAGTTCCATAATCGTACAGCCAAGTCCAACTCGGTCCAACGACACCGTAAAGATAATCATCCTCTGTTCCCTTAACACTGCTGAAATCATCATTGAGCTCCTCGCTGTATTCCCAGATGAAGATCGAGGGACTTGGTGAGAGGGAAAGGGCGATGATAGACGTAAACAGGACAACTCAGCACATACAGGGCAGTTGCTCCGCCATCGTTTTGTCCATTTCTACACATGTTGGCTAGTAGCGCGCAGATAGTAATAGGAATAGGAGGAAAATAAAGAGTCGAAGGTTGTCAAGCTGTTTCTTATGGTGAGGCAGCGTGGTCGGTCCGGGGCAGGTACATGACGTGAGACAAAGTTGAGAACGAGGGCAAAGGCAAAGCCCGAGTCACACCCCGCTAACCGTCACAACATCATCATCCATTCATTGATCGATAGAGGAATCCATCGTTTTCCATCTTCATGATAGCTTCTCCACCACAGCTAGCATCGCTCCGACAATTCGAGCTGTGCCGGCAGTCAGAGCACTGGGTGCCGCCAGCATGGCACGGTCTGCGAAGTATGTCCCACCTACTAATCTTCTATTACCGAGCACTCGTCCAGATTGTTGTGCCGGATTTAGCCCCTAAATCCGGATTGGATTCCTTCATACCGTTCATACTGCCGGTTCTCGCTCTTGTTGTCAGATAGCATCGATAGAAGAGTATCTAGACTCAGTAATGGCAGCTCTCTGGAGCTTCATCTTTCCCATTCTCCATTTTTGCTTGGCTGGCTAGCGAGCCCGACCGCCAGGCAGATCCTCCCCCTTCCGGTTCTTCAAAATTGAATTCACTGGCCAGAAGGACGATTGCTCTTTCCAGCTCTACCAAGATATGAACCAGTACGATATTATCATTATTGGTGCAGGTAACTAGATCTCTGTTGCTTACTCGCAGTCTTATCATTTGACTTAATGCCACCCAGGTTTATATGGAATTGCCGCTGCGCGAAATTACCTAGAGGTCCACCCAATCAGCAAATTGCTTATCCTAGAGTCGGAAGAAGCAATTGGGGGCACTTGGAGCATTGGTAAGTACTTGAGAAAAGAAATATATCTTATGCTCACTATGCCGTGACTAGAGCGCATTTACGATGAATTCTGGACGCAAACACCACTAGGGATGGCCGAATTCTCGGACGTTCCTCTCCGACTACCCTCTGAAGCGACCACATATCATGGGTTTTTTCCAGCAAGATATGTCACCGACTACTTGGAAAACTACGCCGACTCGCATATATACTGCGGCAAGAGCTTACGAGACCGCATTCTTTGTCAACACAGAGTCACTCGTCTGGAAAGGCGCGTTGCTGGCGAGTGGTCTGTCTTATGTACTAGCACCGGCTCCGAGCAAAGGTTCGTAGCTTCTAAGTTGATAGTCGCATCAGGCTTCACATCAACACCCTATGAGCCAACACTCCCAAGCCGTCCTGCCTTTTCGGGGCAAATTCTTCATCAAAAATTCTTTGGGCAGTCTTCATTTTTCAACAATCCTCAGGTTGCCAATGTAGCTGTCCTAGGCGGTGGAAAATCTGCTGCGGATATTGTCTACGCATCTGCCAAGGCTGGAAAACATGTATCGTGGATTATCCGAGAGGGTGGAGGCGGGCCAGCGGCGCATACACAAGCGGCAGGCCTAGGACCCTACGAGAATTCGATTGAAATGTTTGGTACGAGGGCTTTGTCGTCATTGAGCCCTTCGATCTTTGGGTCTCAGACGATATGGTCCCGCATCTTGCATCGGACACGAGTGGGGAGGAAGATTGTGGATTGGGTATGGAAGAAGTCGGATAAGCAAAACCGGTCTATTGCCGGTTATCAAACGAGGAGGGGAGCAGGAAAGGGTTTTGAGGAGCTGGAGCCTGATACGTCGTGAGTACTGCGCCTTGGTATCCCCTAGTAATCGTGGGGCCTGGTTGTGCGCCTGTCCAAATGCTAACAAGGGAAATATAGCATCTTCTGGCAGAGCCAGGGTAGCGGCATCTGCCAGCATCCAGATTTCTGGCAAGTGATCGCTGATAATGTCGACGTCCACCGCGCAGACATCATATCTTTCCATTCGGATACTTTGGAGTTATCTGATTCATCCCATGTTCCTGCAAATGTCCTCGTCTGCGCTACTGGCTGGGAATCATCTTTTCCCTTTTTCAGTTCCGAACAAAAAGCCAGTCTCGGCCTACCAGTACAGCTTTCGGATGAGGCTCGTTCAGACGCCGTTAAATGGCAAGCTCTGGATGTCGCCGCTCGAAAAAAGGTCCAACGCTTGTTTCCACGGCTAGCAGATGCACCATCTTACTCTGAACGACAGAAAGCAACCACTCCTTATCGACTATACAAGAACATGGCTCCCCTTACCGATAACCGGACAATCCTTTTCCTTGGCTGTGTCCAACTGGGTAATCACTTCATGACGGCCGAAGGCCAGGCATTATGGGCTGTGGCCTATTTTGATGCGCGACTGGATTTGCCGAAAAAGGAAGACATGGAAAGAGAGGTGGCTGAGACAAACATGTGGTGTCGATTGCGGTATCCAGCGAAGGGATGGGACGGAACATTTTACTTCTTCGATTCGCTGCCTTACGTGGATGCATTGCTGAGGCAGGTAGGCTTGAAGTCTCATAAGCGGTTATGGCCGATGACCGAGGTGGCACCGGTTAAGGCAAGGGATTTAATGCCTTTAGTGCAAGAATATATTGCTGCCTAAAAGGAGGTCAAATGAGCTAGAGTTGAAATGTAAGCACATTAAAATAGGATAACGTAAATTTCAGGTTATACATAGGGCTAATTACATACTAAGATGCGACTCCAAAAAGTCATGCAGAATGATTGAGCCGTGTACTTGCGACATAGTTTATCCTGGCAGGAGTAAGCCTCACCGTTCCACTGCTCCAGGTTGAATAGGGATCATGTAGATTCATAATGCTAGTTATTGGTCCTTCGCAGTTAGGTGTCTTGTAATTTGTTAATGCCGAGTTTCAAGATTGGCGATTAAGGTGATCCCACTAGATTCGTACGGGCTGATTTCACTAGTTAGGAGCTATCAACTTCCTCGACAGGGAGCTTCTATTTGAGTAAATAAAGGCATAGTATTTTTCTGCGGAACATATTTCAAGAAATGTATTTGAACACCTCTCTGGAATGGAAGTGAATGGCATCGAAACCGAGCTAGAGGTTGAACAGCTTCGTCAATTTCGGTATAGATATTGATAGATGTGATTTGACATTTGTTATCAGACGGACCAAAACAAAAAAAAGAAAAAAAAGAAAAAAAAGGAAGAAATACAGGCCATAATTAACTGCATGATGACTGGAAGACTTGTCGAAACAGCACATCAAATGCCTTCTCGTCCATAGCAGCTCCAAACCTGTTCAGTATTGTTAGCACCGCGATACAGATAACCGAAAGGCCCCAATCCCCAAAAGCGAGATAATGCATTTACCCGTGGCACTTCACTTCCTTGCATAGTTGAGCGATTAATCCTTGAAACCTCTGGCGTTAAAGCCGCTAAATTTGGATGTTCCCTCACACGCTGCCACGCTTGAATTGGCGTAATTTTCCCAATTCCATCTCCATTCTACCCGACAGCTCGAGTAGTCGCCCTAGAGAGCCAGTGGGGACTGACCAGGACTCGCCGGGCTGAACATCTGATGGCGCACAGGCAAGTGCTGCAGCATTTAGAGTGAGGACATGACCCAGTCTTCCGAGACAGTTACTCCCCGATTTTGAGAAAGTGCCGTATCTAACGAACGAAACTGCTTATTTCGAGCCGATCCTACCAGAATCGCTCATTGTGCTCGGTGGAGGTTACGTTGCGGTAGAAGCGGTCCAGATGTTCGCGCGACTTGGCTCTCAGGTGACGCTTTTGCAGCGATCATCTCACATTCTCTCCGATACAGATGAAGAAATAGGGTTAGATTTAACTGGCTTTTTACGAGAGGAAGGAATAGAAGTGGTGGCCGGTCTCGATCTATTGTCTACGACGGTTATTTATGGCAAGGCCACGGTAACGGCGACATCACCCAACGGGCAATTCCGGACTTTCGAAGCATCGAATATCTTTGTTGCCACTGGCCGCTCTGCTCATACGGAAAATGTGTCAGATATACCGGTCCAGCTATCTCATTTATCGCATGGCGGATTTATTGCTTCACATATCCTACAAACTAGTATGCCCGGGTTATACGCCGCAGACGACAGCCGACTCGCCGCGATACGTGTACACGGCAGCAGCAGAAGGCAAACTTGCCGCGCTCAACGCGTTGGCCTCGCTTAAGGGCCAAAAGGAAACGCCAATGGATCATTCAGTCGTTCCTTAGGTTGTTTTCTCATCTCCAGCCGTCGCTTGAGTTGGCCTCGATGTTCCTGACGCCCGATCCAAAGGCATCGATGCCGAAGCTTCTATTGTCCCCCTCTCCCTCCTTCCTCGTGCCATCGTGCAACAGGACACACGTGGGTTCGTGGCTCTAATTCGGAATAAGCAAGGCGACACCATCATCGGAGCGCGTGTCCTGGCAGAAGAAGACGGGGAGCTAGCCATGGAAGCTTCCCTTTGTGTCCAATACAAGATCAAGTCTCAGGAAGTTGCGGGGATGTTCCATCCCTATTTAACATAGAATGAAGCCAGGGAATTAGCTGCTTTGGGGTTTGCGAAGGACGTTAACCAGCTTAGCTGTTGCGCAACATAGCTATGCATGTGACGGCTCTGCCCATGCCCCGACTTTAGTAGGCTATTGATGCCACGCCTACATATCTAGCAATAGGATATACGTACTGGACAGTGCGGTTTAAACTAGCTTGGAGCCTACACAATACAAACGACCCAAAGTCGTGAAAGCCATAAGGACTCGAAATTCATGAAATAATTCATGTCAGACTCTAGCTTTAACAGCACAGTTAACTATAAACAAATTCCATATCAACATATCAACCACGGGCGGCATTTTGAATCTTCTGATATGCAGCTTGAACTTCTGGCCGCCCCTCCATGGCTTTCAACCACTTAGCCACATTCGGGTATTTGTCCAAAGAGAGGCCGCCAAAGCCGTGCAACCGAAGCCAAGGCTCATAATGGTAATCCACGGCAGTTACACCACCAGCGAGAATACTCGACCCATTCGTTCTAGCCAATTGCCCTTCTAACACCTCGTAGCATCTGTACGTCTGCTGAGTGTATCGGTTCAAAGCATCTTCGTTCTTCTGGAAATGCCTAATACCCATGATTAGCATATTCACCTCTCAACTGAAGCCATTCAACGTGACGCCCGTACCGAAACCAATTCGTTTGTCCATTCATCGGCGCCAAGGTCGTCAATAAGAAGTACTCCCACTTGTCAAAGTCGATCTTGGATTGCTCGGACGATCCATCTGGTCCGAGCGCTTCTCGCTGATCATAGTTCCGCCGCAAGTAGTTCATAATAGCACCAGACTCCCATACAGTGACCCCTGTTGTGGGATCCTCGAGTGCCGGCACACGGCCATTCTCGTTGATTTCAAGGAATCTGGTGCCCTTGACGCCTTTTTCGGGGTCGTCGCCGAACTCCCAGAGTTTAATGTCGTAGGGTAGGTTAAGAGATTCGCATGCAATGGCGATTTTGATCGGGTTCGGACCAAATTCATGTGCGTGTAGAAGCAACGTCATGGTAATAAATCGCACAAGGTTTCAATCCTCACTGCACTCAGAAGAATCGGCTACTACTCAGTCGGTGATGGGCAGAATTTTATAGTCAAGGGCGTGATAGTCAATAATTCTCGTTGTTTTCTGTCCACTTCGACGGAACGCAGGATGATGTTATAATGTCATCATTGCCATCCACTTTGGGCGGCCGCTTTGGAATCAGAACCGGTTTCACAATAGATAGTAGGTCCATACAAAAAGCTTGGCCGGCAAATTATCATTCGACTGCCCTGGGCTCTTCTCCGATTAAAGGAGTTGAGAGTTCCGACAAGTTCATCCTGAGGTTGGGCTTTCCAGACTCTGTTGCTATGATGTTGCAGAAACTATCAAGTAGCGGAAAGTCCCAGGTTCTGTTACTCGACGAGATTGTCTATCTCAAGCCTTGTCTCCGAAATAATAGCTCAATAGTCTACTGTGGTGCTCAAAAGATAGTGGGTGGATCTGATCTTGACGGCTTAGTGAACCCCTTATCCCTGCCCTGCTGCAGTCACTGGCATGAGTAGCGGGCCAATGAAACCCCATTGTCCACCGCAGAAAGAACGAGCCCACTGCAGCGCTAAGTCTTGCTCCCGCAAGACTTTCCAAATGAGGCTAGTGTTTCCTGGTCTAATAAGCACGGCTCGTGAAATACTAGATTTCTTAGACCTTTAAGGCTCCCTTCTTACGCAACTATCACACTTCAAGCCATGTCCCATATTTACACCTTGGGCACAGTTTTTCGCCGGCGTTCGGCCTACATCTGAGCCGGAATCCTGCCTACAAAAAGTATGACTTCTTAAAAAAGGCCAGCCACCATCTCACTGGACGAAACCTGCTTCGACGATCCCTCCGATGAAGTGGATGGTGATTGGGAGAGGATAACACAAGACCCTTGTCAAGCGAATCGCATTTGAGCGAGAGTGCATTGAAGATAAGCTCACGGAAGAGAAACGGGTGATTCTATTGCAAGACAACCCTAGCATCAGAAGCCACTATCGCTTCTAGGACTGCATTCCTACTAAATTAAATGGAGGGGAGAGGGAAATGAAAGAGGAAGTGCGTGGTCGTTCGAGGGAGAGAGGTCGGGCTTATATAGATGCAGCGGATGTGGTGAGGCGGCCGCGGACAGGGGCCAAAGCGGTGAGGAGGGCGGGTACTATCCTTCAAGCTTCATCTTCTTTCTCATCCATCGTTCTCATCCATCGTTTCCATCTCCATGGTAGCTCCTCCAACACGGCCAGCATCGCCCCGACACCACCAAAACCCTCTTCACACACGCCCTCATCTACCTCACCTTCACGTCCTCGTCAATCAGGCTGGTTGGTCGGTAGTCGAGGTTCAGAATTAAGTCCGGCTGGTGGTCGAGTCTCATAATCAAGCTCGGCAGGTAAATGCCCTGCATCAAGCTCTATTGGTAATTGAGGCGTAGAATCAGACTCGGCGGGTGGTCGAGTCCCAGAATCAAAGTCGGCCGGTAGTGGAACCCTTGAATCAAGCTCTATCGGCAATCGATTCTCAGGATCAAACTCGCCCTGTGGTTGAGTCCCAGAATCAAGCTCCGCCGGAGGCTGATTCTGCGCCCCAGCAGGCAGTTCTTCCCGATCCCCGGGCAAATCCAGAGTCTTGGGATCAGGGTAAAAGGCGTCCGAGGCAAGGACACGCAACAACGGTTCTACCTCTGGCGGAGGTACGATCTCTCCATTAAGCAACTGCTTCGCCTTGACCTCCTGGTTATATAGTTCCTTGTTGGCACCACTGCGCTCCACTAGTAAGGTGCCCTCGAGCTAACGCCAGTAAACACGCCCTTGCACTTGGAATATGAGAATATAGAAGCGGTACCTTTCGTACTGGCACTCCCATCCACTTCGGCGCTGCGCCCGAAAGGGCCCATTGCAGCAGTAGCATTCATCCCGAGCATGAGACTTCCCCCGTGCATAAAGGTACCCACGGCTTCTGCGCTATTTAGAATGAACACGAAGTCAGTCATCTCTATCCCGATCACTCCGCCAAAACCAACGCCGCCCGTTGCGACAGCTGACGGCGGAGACCAGCGGCCATTGCCTAGCCGAGCAATTATAACGCCCGAGCCGAAGCGAGCGGAGCCTATAAAGGCCATATTCGCCACCGATAGAATAATAAAACCCTGCTTATGCATGTTACTTCGAGTCGATCGCTATGTGGATAATCGGTTTGCTTACTTTTGCATTTTGTAAAACTGAAGGAGGTAACTCCCTTCCCGGGCGCCCTAGGAATGATGGGTTGATGAACTCCTTCAGGATTCTCGCTGCTTTCTTGCTCTCACCTGTCGCCTGGTCAGTTTATAAACTTCTGACGTCGTAGGATTGGAGGTTTGTACGCACTGCGCAGAGAAGAGGGGAGCGGGCTGTGGAGGTGCTTAGGCATGTTCGTGCCGCTCGTTGACTTTGATATCGCAGGCACTGACGAGAAAACAACCCAAGCGCAACTCGCATCCAGCGGCCAAATCAGTAACCTCAAAACCGAGAGGGCGGTGGTTGATCTTATGATGATAGGACTAACAGCCTTTTTGAAAGATACTCTGAACGGTATAAACAAGACACTGGACAGAAAGTCGCTAAGAGCGGGGTAAGCGAATTGTCCCCTGTAAATCCTTCCAATTAGGATCAGTTCCATGATGCATTTGGCCAGATTCAGCCTTTCAGGTTCCAGGCGGAGGGAGGGGTGGCTGAAGTAGTCCAAGGCTCCAAGCCCTTTCTGGCTCCCGCTAACCGTCACAACAGATACTACAGTGTTTACGCCGTAGGGCTCTTACCGTATACCCTTAGATAATTAAATACATACTAAGGAAACTATAAAGGCTAGATCTAAAACTCTCTTGAAGGACTATAGCCCTTTTATTAACTTACTCAAAGTGACCTCTTATCCTAGTTTCTTATCGTGAATCGCACTTCCTCTAGTCTATCTACCACCTCTATTTTTCGCATTGATATAGAATGTTCTCTTGCGTTTACTCTAGTCGACAGATATAGGTTCATAATGCGCGAATTTAAAAAATATCTGTGGATATAAAAGAGTGGAAGCAGCAATACCTATCTGATAAAACAGCGCCGACCTTGGATATGAGGACTGAAAGAAGGAACTCTATTGTAACCAGAAAAATATAAAAAGGCCTCGAGCAACTGCTACCCATGTCGCTCTGGAGCAGGAAATTGGAGACTATGTATTGGGCCATTGAACTGATTGCCAGAGCTGTTGTTGTTGTTCTGGGAAGCGGTGCCAGTGTTTATGTTTACACAGCCCCCTCCGGAGTTGTGAAACACGTACGATGGCCCATCTTCTGTCAATGATGGCCGTATTCCCGATGCAGCTGGGTATGGCGAGCTGGCCCCGATAGGGCTTTCCAAATTCGCATCAGTAACCGAATATTCCAAACCAGTACTGAATAAAGTTAGCCAACTCCTTTAGTCACTCCCAGCTATTATGCTGCAAACCTGATTTGCGATTCCCATCTCTTGAGTTCACCAAGCAATCTTTTAAATCCATTATCTTCCGTGGAACCAAATTTGACCATGTCCCTATGATTGGCGTGAATACTGATGGAATTATAACCGTCGAGAGTGGCCGATTCTTTGCACACTATTTTCCCAACAGACGAATCCAGCTCTTCAAAAAAGCACGTAACCTCGAGACGCCGACCGCCTTCCCGTAGTTCTCGTATCATTGCGCTAAAGTCAGCCTGGATGGATTCGCGGAACTGGTCGTCCGTCTGCAGAACTCCCAATAGTGACTTGTTAATAGACTTCACAAGCCCAAGAGCCGCAGCTGGTATCAGTGCCCATTTCGCCATCCCAGCCTCATTATGGGGCGTGCCCATGAATATGACACCTTTGGTGGAATCGAAAATGTCCCGAAGATGAACTTCGGACTATGAGAGAAGGAGGGCCTTTTTGCAGACGAGCCCGCCTAGGCTATGGGCGATCAAAATAAGAGGACGAGACGATGCATTGCAAGAAGCTCTATCTGCCGTCAAGTCGTTCAAGAGATTCGTGGCATGATCGAACAGCCGATTTGATGAAACGGCGGATTTTCGCACGATGTAGGCATCATAGCCATAGGTTAATATCCGAGCTTTGCCGATTTTGGACGGGAGAAGCGTCTGTGGCCAGGGAGCGGACTGTTGATCTGGTGTCCAGGTGGTATAGCGATTCCCAGTCAAGCCGTGAACAAAGCAAATATCAATCGCAGGACTGGGACAGTCATGTAAAACCTCGGCCCCGTCTGGAAACGAATAAGTTGACATATTATTCTCTGAGGATAGTTCTCGATAATGGGGTACCATATGGTCGCCGCTCGTTGCCGGTGATTGATGATTCGACGTGTTGTAGGGCGTACGAGGCTGTTTCCATCGAGCCGAAATGGCACTGAGTTTATCCATCTTTGCGCGATTCCTGAGCCATATAATAGGGTTCTCAGCTTGTCGTAAGTGATTGTAGTTGCACGTAGGAGTGTTAGCTGAATATCCGGGGTCCAAAGCGAAGAAAGCCGATGGTAGTGTTCCCGAAAGGTGGGATAATGAATAGTACCAGGTCGAAGGTCCGATTTATTTAGGGGAAATCTCCTAGCAAGCGCTCGAAGCGAAGGTGGCTGCAGGAATACGAACACAGAATAGTATGAATGACATGTCATATGTGGCTTGCAGACCGGGCAATAAGGCAACCAGTTTAACACCTTCCCTCAGATAGTTCAGTTAGATTTCGCTTCCCTTCGGGTGTAATATAATTGATTGATCTATAATGAGTCTATAAGAGGAGCTAACTTTAGTATATTTGTCCCTGTTGACCTCGTGAAAAGATACGTAAAACCAGGCACCCGCACGACTCGAGGTCATGCTGATAGACAAAGCCAATAAGACAGCAGATGGAGCCAAACCCTCCCCCCCTTATGCACGAGTATCACGTTTAGGCCAGCAGTAGTGGCCCCGTTTGAGAATGACATTTGCCAATTTAACCGCCGCATCTGCAGCCAATTCTGAAATCGAGACAGACCAAAATCTTAGATCCATACACCCGAGCCTTGCGTTATCAATCCAACCTACTGGAGTACAATTATTGCGCACGTCTTTGTCGGAAACACACCAGCTCTGTGGGCACATATTCTGATTTCGAGGATTCTGCTTTGACCCGAAGCTTTCAAATCGGTTAAGACAGGACTTGCCACAATGAGTACACAGACACGCCATCCAGCATCGACTTTCAACAACCATGATCGTGGTACCTTAAATGCCAGCGCCGGCGGCGGACCCCAGAATAACAACTCCAATGGGCCGCAGTATAATATCAGCGGGGATATTCAAGGTGAACGAAGTAAAACGACACTTTGCCTACACTACTAAAGTGTCACAGTGATTTCCCCTAGCAGGCGTCCCGTCGATTTAAATCAGATCCTACAAGTTCCAGATCCATCCACTACGTACGATCATGGTAGGAACCTCCCCCGAAAGCCCGATTACAGACACCATTGCTCATTAACATAGCCGCAGTCCTCGAGTCACTAGCGTTTCCCCAGATGTTCGATCGGCGATGCAACATAGAACGACGTCACGCGAATACCTGTGAATGGATTTTGGGACTGGACGAGTATAAGAACTGGAGGAGTCAATCCCGCGGTCTGCTTTGGATCAAGGGCAAACCGGGCGCTGGGAAATCGACACTTATGGCGTTCCTATATGACAGGCTCAAGGAACAGCATTGCACGGAGCGGGGGATTGGCCTCGAATTTTTCTTTACCGCTCGAGGGACCGAGATGCAGCGGACACCACTAGGAATGTTCCGAGCGTTGTTAAACCAACTCCTTCGCAAGGATCCGGCTGTATGCTCCAACGTGCGGGAGGTCTACAAGGAGAAATGTAGCGCATTCGGGCACAGTGAGCGCAGCCGGGAATGGCAGCAACGGGAACTAGAACAGCTACTCCAGGATGCCATCATCGCATCAGCCAAACGACAGCAAGTGACTATTTTTGTGGACGCGCTGGATGAAACGGGGCAAAAGTTCGCTTCGGAGCTTGCGAAGTATTTTCATAAGGTCAACTATCGCGCGGCCCAAGAAGACGCGGCTGCAAAGATATGCATCTCATGTCGACACTATCCTATCCCGACTAGTGTCCCAGGAATCGAGGTGTGGGTAGAGAACCATAATAGTGATGACATAGCCACCTTCGTCCATCACAATTTCCATCCGGAGAACCTTTTGGCCGGCGATTCTCCTGATCGGGAGGCGTGGCAAGACCTGAAGGAAGATCTGATTCAACGGGCAAATGGGGTGTTCCAATGGGCCCATGTCGTCGTGCCGCTGGTCGAACAAAAATTTGCCCGTAGCGAATCGCCAGAAGATGTTCGTCGCTGGTTACAGCAGGTCCCTGACGAAATAGGGAGTGTCTACCAGTATATCTTGGAGAATGTCATTGAACAAGAGGGTCTTTCCCGGTCATTTCTATTGTTTCAATGGGTATGCCTAGCTGAGCGACCACTGTCCGTAACGGAAATGCGACATGCCTTAGCTGCGAAGGACACTCTCGCCGCACCATACCAGATCCAATGTCATGAGACACCCAATTTTGTCAAGTCCGATGACCGCATGAAGCAATATGTCGTGGCTTTGTCTGGTGGCCTGACTGAGGTTGTAAAGAGTCAGGACGGTAACAAAGAGATCGTCCAGGTTGTCCACCAATCGGTCAATGACTTTCTCCGTGGGCAGGGATTGAGCCTACTGGCTACTCTTGAGAAAGATGGCAAGGTGTCCATGTGTGGGACGTCACGCGTGGGCTCTAAAGGCAACGACATTGTCTGTCAATGCCAGGGGACTCTTTATCGATTGTGCCTGTCCTATCTTACCGCCGAAGACGTGCCACTTATCTCTGTGCAAATAGACCTTGCGGGAAGAGCTGCTCAACTAGAAAGGCTTTTAAGTCACTTACCATTCCTTGAATATGCCACCACCAATATTTTTGTTCATGCGGAAAAAGCCACGATCTGTCGGTCTGCAGAGATACAAGAGGAGGTCCAATTACTACAAGGGGTTTTTGGCAGATGGATCCTCATTTATCAGGCGATGCACGACTATTCTTCTACATGCCCGCCACAGGGCACAACTCTACTCCATGCGGCTTCTGCTGCCAACTTGACTAATGTGGTCGAGCATCTATTGTCAGGCGACAATGTGGTTGATAAGAAAGACCATGCTGGACACACGGCATTACATTCTGCAGCCCGATGTGGCCATACAGAAGCTCTATTGCTCTGCCAGAAAGGGGCTGATCTGCAAGCGAAAGACAGAGACGGAAAAACGCCGCTGGTAGAAGCAGTAGGCCATGGCCACGTACGATTTTTCCAGTGGCTTTTGTGCAGGGAAGTTAGCATAAATGAAGCAACTGGAGACTCCGGAAGCGCGCTGCGAGCGGCGGCAGAAAACGGGCATGCCATGATCGTTCAGCCACTTATTAAAGCTGGGGCAGAGGTAAATGCCCAGGGTGGACGGTATGGCAATGCACTACAGGCGACTGCTGTCTCATTTAGGGGTAATGAGAAGGTGGTGCAGATGCTGCTCGAAGCCGGCG
>RAQS01000194.1:0-35381 GCA_003698115.1 Aspergillus sp. HF37 | reverse complement strand
CTGCGCGCGCTGCGGCACCGGAGAGGCGCGCGGGGTGTCGTCCGGAGTCGGCAGCGCCGTCGGGCTCAGCTGCGCCGGGGCCGCGGTGGCCTTCTTGATGGCGGCAACGGGAGTGGGCAGGGAGGGCTCCGGCATGCCGGCCACCAGATTGACCTTCTCCTCCGGGTCGGCCTCCATGTCAAACAGCATGGGCGGGTCGAGGAGCGAGTAGACAAACTTCCAGCGGCCGCGGCGGATCATGACGACCGGGGACTGGGTGCCCTCGCCCATGTACTCGCCCAGCACGGTGTCGGTGCGCGGGCCGTCGCCGCCGGTCAGATAGGGCATGAGCGACACGCCGTCGAGCGGCAGGCCGGGGATCAGCGGCGCGCCGACCATGTCCGCAAAGGTGGGCAGCAGGTCCATGGTGGAGACGTTCTCCTTGACGCGCTTGGGGGCGAAGTGGTTCGGGGCATTGACGATCATGGGGACGCGTGCGGAGTTCTCGAACCAGTTCATCTTGTACCACAGGCCGCGCTCGCCCAGCATATCGCCGTGGTCGCCGGTGAAGACGACGATGGTGTCGTCGCGCAGGCCGCAGTTGTCGAGCACGCGCAGCAGCTTGCCGACGTTGTCGTCGACGTAGGTGCAGGCGGCGTAGTAGGCGCGGCGGGCGGCCTTGATGCGGTCTTCGGGCATCTCCTTACCCCAGAGGTCGATGCAGCGGAGGATGCGCTGGGAGTGAGGGTCCTGCTGGTCGTGGGGGATGGCAGGGTTCTTGGGCAGGGGGATGTCGACGTCCTCGTAGCGGTCCCAGAACTCCTTCGTCATGGCGTAGGGATCGTGGGGATGCGTCATGGAGACGGTCAGGCAGAAGGGCTGGTCGGCACGACAGCGTACATGGTCGTACAGGTACTGGGTGGACTTGTACATGACCTCCTCGTCAAAGTCGAGCTGGTTGGTGCGGACAACGGGGCCGGCCTCCATGACGGAGGACATGTTGTGGTACCAGTCGGGGCGGATGTCCTGCCATCGTCAGTCAGCATCTCTATTGTACGTAGACAAAAAGGTTCCCTATGGTGCTTACCGGCTCGTCCCAGTTCACAGACCAGCCGTAGTCGCCCGGGTAGATGTCGCTGGTCAGGCGCTGCTCGTAGCCGTGCAGCTGGTCCGGGCCGCAGAAGTGCATCTTGCCAGCCAGCGCGGTGTGGTAGCCCTGGTTACGCAGGTAGTGGGCATAGGTGGGCGTGTCGGCGGACAGGTCAGAAGCGTTGTCGTAGCCACCAATCTTAGAGGGCAGCTGGCCGGTGACCATGACGAAGCGCGAGGGGGCACACAGCGGCGAGTTGCAGTAGGCAGAGTCGAAGACCACGCCGCCGTCGGCCAGACCGTTGAGATTGGGGGTTTTGATGGGGGAGAAACGGTCATGGAAGGCGAGCAGCGGCGCGGCCATCTGGTCGGCCATGATGTAGAGGATGTTGGGCTTCTTGGCCATGGTGAGACGATACGTAGTAGACAGCAGAGAGACAGCAGAGACAGCAGAGACAAACAAGATACGATGGATAATAGAAGACAATTAAATTTGGGTAGCCGTGGAAAGGCAAGAGAGAAGAGCGGGAGTGGGTTACTTATAAGTGAGCAGGCCGAGTAAAGAGAAAGAAAAAAGAGAAAAAAACCCACCTGGCCCACCGATAGACCCCCGGTAGTGGCGAGTTGTATGGATAGTATGGGGATGATGGGGGTGGATGATAGTAAATCGTTTAATAGAATGTTAGTTTGTTAGTAGGTAGATAAATTACCAGTGACTGTATACTGGATCAGGAGAAGGACTCGACTTCCCAGCGCAGCAAAAGAGTCCGGGGTCAGGTGGACACAGAGAGAGAAAAGAGTCATCCTGTTTTCTGCTGGGAGAGTGTATACGCAGGTGTAGCAGTGAGTATGTATGTATGTATGTATGTATGTATGTACTGCTGTATTACTTACTGTTACTGTATAATACCGGTACGATGGTGTCATTGCCGCCGTCTGTTGCTCATTTACATAGCCATCCATCCATTTACCATCGCCTCTATTGATTGCGAGCTTGCTGTTGCGTGTCCATGTCGCCTGCCATTCCCCTGCCATATTCCCCTGCCTATCATCTGCACCCAGAGCCTCTAGCCTTTTTAGTTTCCCCCCTAGCTGCGTAGTCCGAGTCTTGGCCTGACTCTATCTTCTCTCTCCTCTCTCCAGTTGGTGTACTCACTTCCTATGACTCCCCCCTCCTATAACCCATTCTCCACATACCAGTGAACCACCCCCCGGCACGCCCGCGCATCCTCCACGCTGTCGTGCTCGCCCCCCTGGATCCTCCATCCCAGCATGCCCTCCGCCAGACTCCTCAGCGACCGTTTCTGGCTACCCATGTCGCGCCCGCTCTCCACCATATACGTATCGATCGCCTGACCATGAATCCATCTCAGGGCGAGCAGATCGGCCTTACCGCCATGCATCACGAGCACCGTGTGGGGTCCGACGAACTGCCAGACGGCCGTGCGGGCCTCGTCCCGGCCGTGTAGGCAGGCGTTGTCTCTGCGCGCCGTCTCTAGCATCCCCCGGGTCACCCCGCTGTACCGCGTGTTGAAGTGCGCCATCGCTACAGCCGGATACACCAGGCTGTCCACCAGCACGCGCCCGCTGAAGTAGTCCACCGCGCTGATCCGGATCAGCTCTGCGTCGCCCGCGAAGCTCGTGCCCATCTCGCAGTCCAGGGCGACGGCGAGTCGGGTGTCCGGGCTGGGGGTTGCGGGTGTTGGGTAGAATGTCCAGTCGTCTTCTAGTTCGTTGGGCCCGTAGGCTCGGGGGGTGTGGCCGTCATGTTCGACGCAGCCGGGTGGGTTGTGCGGGTGGAAGGCGTTGCAGCAGGTGAAGCGCTGGACGTCCATGTCAGTAGGTGAAAGATACACCTTGGTGTAAGTAAAGTACCTTGGCCACCACAGTCCCCGGGTGAAAGCGACATTGGGGTTTCTTTTCCTTTTCCTTCTTCTCCTTCTCCTTGTCGTTCTCCTTGTCATCCTCATCATCCAGTATGTTCAGATCCTCCTCCACATCTGTCTTCGGCTTCGGCTTCTTCTTCCCGCTCTTTCGCAGTCGGCCTGCATCATCAGCATACATCCTTATACCCATACAACAGCAGCAGCATACATCCACAGTCCCGGCACCGTTTCAGCCCCTCGATCTCCTCCCCCGTCAATCCCTCCATCCGGTATCCCTCTGCCTCCAGCTCCTCGCGCGAATGCACCAGCGTCTGCATCTGCTCCCAGTACAGCTCCGAGAAGGGAATCAAGTCGTCCATCGTGTAGAATATGGTTGAAGAGATTGTGTTACTTGTATGGAGTATCAAAGAGAAGGAGAATGTAATTCTAATGCTTAACCAAGTGAATATCAATCAATCAATCAATCAACCTTGACTCCACTGCTATTGTCAGCTCATCCAGAATACTTACTCCCTGCCAGAATCCAGACACTCACCTGTACATCCGTCGCACAAACGCATACGCCGTCAGAAACCCCACCGTCCCCGTCAACAGCCCGTACACCGCGCACGCCAGGAAGCTGTAGCTGAAGAACAGCAGGCTCGACACGAACCCCGAGATCTGCAGCTGGCTGGCGTAGTACCACCCGCAGTACCCAAACACCCACACCGCGCTGCTCCCCCCGGCCACGAAGCTGTGCCACCACCACCGGTAGTTCTCCGCGCTGAGCTGGCTATACGTCGCCAGCACCGTCACCTCGCTGACCGTCACCAGCACGATTGCGCTCTCTGCGCTTAGGAACCCGAACACGTAGTAGTACCCGCTCTTGTCCTGCCACAGCTTGTCGAACACGAACAGCAGCTCGATGAACAGCACCGCGAACGGCACCACCCCGGCCATCAGCGCCCCTGCCGCCCGTCGTTGGTACCACGGCTGCCGCGGGATCTGGCGTGGGATCGCGCTGGTCTGTGTCGGGTGCGTCCACGCCGACGCCCGCACGTATCCCACCCAGCTGCCCACGTACACCAGCGGCACCTGGATCAGCAGCCACAGTGCCACCAACCCGACCAGCGTGCCAAACGGGAGCGCCGTGCTGGACGCCTGCGCCCACACGAACAGGTTCAGGATGAACACCAGGCTGAATGTCAGCCCGGGGAAGAGGAGTGCGGTCTGCAGTTAACATTGGTTAGCAATTCTCAGTCAATGTCAGGGCTTACTTACGATCAACGTGTTCTTCCGCCAGCTCACCCCCCCAAACGTCTTGTACAGTCTCCCCGAAAAGTACCCCGAGAACAACCCCGCAAAGACAAACAGCCCCATTCCCACACTGACGAACCCGCCCCGGAAGCTCGGGTTCAGCACTCCCATGCAACTCAGCAGAAGCAGCCCCGAGATCATGAACAGCAGCTGCATCCCCGACCCCACCAGCGGCGCCAGCAGCCCGCTATACGCCGGCGTCCGGAACACGTCCGCGTGCAGGAGCTTCCATCCGCTGACGTCCTCTGCCTCGTCCTCATCCGACAGGTCTGCGTCCCGCTCCACGTCCGCGCCCGCGTCCAACACCCCCTCTCCCTTCGGCTCCTTCCGGCTTCTCGACTTGGCGCGGAGCTTGATCTTGCCGTCGTCCAAAGCCCCATCTCCGCGGCCCTTGATGTCGCCCTGCACCGTCCGGCTCCAGATGACATACACCGCCACGCCGAGCACGCCGGAGATCGTCAGCGAATTGAGGATCGCCAGCCAATGCGTGGTCGAGCTTTCGTCCTGGTCACTGAAGTAGAGATCCCACCGGTTGGCCCACTCGACGTTCGGCTCCTCCTTGAAGTAGACCGAGTACGTATACGGGACTGTCAGAGTCGCCCCGTCGTCCACCTCGTCGTCGTCCTCGGGGAGATACGACGACCACGGGTACTTCTGCCGCAGCCTCGACATGTTCGGCGCGATGTACAGCTCCATGCCCTCGTGCTCCGCATGCACCTCCTTCGGACATCCGCCGTCCTCGCGGTCACGCGCGCTGATGCTCTTCGGATGCACCTCGAACCCCACCACGACCTTCCCGCCCTCGGGGACCGCGCGCCAGCGGATCACAATGGTGAAATGGTTGTTGATGAAATACCGCAGCTTGCCGTCGGCCGGCGAGAACTCCTGCGACCCCAACTTGAACCCGGTGGCGTAGTACTTCCTGCTGCGGTCGACGGTCACAAAGCTCGTGGCCCCGGGTAGGTTATCCGCGATCCACTCGGCCACGTAGCCCTCGCTGATAAGCCTTCGGCCCCATTTAACGTCCTTGCGGCCGACCTCGCGCGTGCACAGCGGCTGGCAGTCGACGTTGCGGCCCATGGCGAGCTCGAAGTCGGAGGTCATGATGCGGTCGCCGCGGAGGATCTCGCCGAGATTGAGGGAGAGGCGCTGGCCGGAGCCGAAGGGGGAGCCGCCGTGGGACCGGCCGCTGGGGGGGCAGACGAAGGGGAGGTCGAAGTAGGCGTATTGGAGCTGGGTGCGGTCGGAGAAGATCTTGTTGACGAGGAGGGGGATTGGGTCGTTGTCATTGTAGCGGTTGACCGAGTAGCCTGGAAAGATCAGCGATTTTCATCGTCTGGCTGTCTGGCAAGGGAGAGGCGTACCCGGAATGTAGAACGCGCGCGAAAACGATACCAGTAGCAGCCATACTGCCCACACATGGCACCACAGTCGGCGGAGTGTCATCGTGTCGAATTCAGCCTGCAGGGGTTCAATCGGCCCTTGCGGTCGAAGAGTGTCACCATGCACGCAGAGGAGCTGTTGCTGGCCTCGAGGCGTGAAGACCGGTCTGTAGATCAGTCGAGGACGACTTTTGACCCTGGAACAAGGCAGTAAGCAGTACTATGCTGAAAACAAATAGAATATAGTCAATCGAAAGGAGAGTAGAAAAAGGCCAGATCACGGCCCCAGCTGTCTCGGAGAAGCAAAATTCCGCGAGACTCATCCGAAGTATACTCTGCTCTCTACAAGCCTACTCTGTACATAAATACAACAATAATAATCCACATGCCTCATATTCACTAGTGCAAATGGGTAATCACAAGCATCGCCAACGCTTTCGTCACTGTAAATGATCCTCAACCCCCTCCCAGCAGGTATTCCACCGCTCCTTGCACACTGCCTCCCGCCCGTCGCAGCGCCTCCACGTTCCTCTCAAACTCGTAGAACCCCATGTCGTTCAGCTGCCCAAGCTGAGCCGCGTATCTTTCCTCCGGTGGCCGGTTGTCCTGCGGAGGAGGCGTCCCAAAGCCGCCTCCGCCGCCTCCGCCCCCAAAGAGTCCCGCCAAAGGATTCGCCCCGCCTTCTCCCGGCTGTCCGCCCATCGACTGCATCACCTGCGAAAGCAACGCCGGGTCGCGGAGGAATGGGTTCTGCTGCGGATTGAACGGGTTCATCCCCGCCTGGCCGCCTTGTTGACCACCAAGCATCCCCGGATTCATCAGGAAACCAAACGGATTCTGCGTATTCGCTGGTGCTTGCCTCTCGCCCGCCGTGTCGCCTGCCTCCGCTCCCCCTGTTGCTCCCTGCTCCACTTCAGGCTGGTTGCCACCTGCCGCGGGTGCACCCGGCGCGTTGGCTCCCATGCTAGGGTTGCCGCCAAACAGCGCAGCAAAGGGATTGCCACCTCCAGGCGCCGGCGGCATAAACGGGGCAAACCCCTGGGGAGCCGCCCCAGCGCCGCCCTGGGGAGCGCCACCCTCGGGGGCTGGGGCTGCGCGGTTCTCCTCGGGCGTTGTATTCGTAACTCCTGGCGCAGGGAAGGCATCCGCTCCTCCACCAGGGCCTCCGCCTCCGCCCATCGCCCGCTGCATCTGCATCATATTGCGAATGGAGCTGGGATCGGTCAACATCCGACGGAATTCCGGGCTCTGCATCATCTGCCGCACTCCAGGGCCCATGTCACGAAGCATGGGGTTCTGTTGAATCATCATGTCAATCATCGCTGGGTTCTGCAGGGCTTCGTTGATTGTCGACTGGAACTGGGGGTTTTCGAGCATATTAAGCATCGTCTCGCTGTCAGGCGGCGGTCCCATCTAAATAGCCAACGTCAGACTATGTACCATGCACGACAACCGCAACAAGTGGATACTTACTCCGCCATCGGGCCCAAACATCCCAGCACCCGGGAGCTGTGCAAATCCCGCGTACCTCGCCCCGGTCAAGCCAGCCAGTGGGTTGTTGCCCGTACCCGAAGCCAGGTTGGACGGAACGCCTGCAGGGGTTGCCGACGAGCCGGCCGGTGCCGATGTCGAGGTGCTCTGAGAAGGCTGGGCCTGACGTTGATTGCTGGCCGCACTCTTCACCAGGTGGACCGTATGGCCATCCTGGATCTTGTAGGTGCCCAGGGTCTCATTATCCTTCAACACTCTTCCCGAGTAGATCAGGCGCTGGCGATCAGCGGGGGTATCTGCATATTCCGAAGAGGAAAGCTTCTCCTTGAGCCCTGAGACCGGCGTCGAAACCGGGAGAGTCAGGGTGTATTTGACATCATTTGATGACTTGACGGTGAAGGTGATGGGCGATTCATCCGCCGCGGCGTTGTCGTCAGCCATGATGAAGTCGGCGAAAAAGGGATCTAGGAGAGACTGGGAGAGAAGAGGAAGTGTAGGGAAACGGCGAGGATGAGAGGCAACAAAGTGGCAGCAGCGACCGATCGATGTCATGCGAATCTGGCAGAAACCGGTGGACCGCCTTCCCGCTTAGTCATGGTGATGCAAACACGGCAAACTGCTCCTTGCTGAATTTTGCACTCCAGCTTCTTCCTCTTCGACCTCTCCTCTACTCATCCTCCCCTCCTCCTGCCACCCTGAGGGCCCCAGCCGTCTTGTGCCTCTCCTGCAGCAATGGGATTTCTCTCACTCTGTCCTTGACCGAATCCAATTGCCCTGTCTTCAGCCTTGTCTCCCTGCCTCCAGGTTCTGACTGAGGTCAGACCGAGCTGTCACCATGGCCACCACCTCGCATATGTTCATGTACTCTCTCACGATCCAGCCTCCCACTGCCGTCTCTCAAGCCATCCTGGGTCAGTTTGCTGGGACCAGGGAGCAGCAGATCGTCACTGCCTCTGGTTCCAAGCTCACCATCCATCGCCCCGATCCCGCCCAGGGCAACATCACTCCACTTTTCTCTCAAGATGTCTTTGGCATCATCCGTTCCTTGGCTGCTTTCCGGCTGGCGGGGAGTAACAAAGGTATGTTTGGTCCTCTTATGGCATCCAAGATCAATTTAGTGATTCTTCAAGCTTCCCGGGCAGCACGATCCTTGCCAGCTGAACCGGCCCCTTGGGAGTGGGACGTGCCCCGGTCGGCGAGTTGATGTTGGATGTCGCTCCAATGAATTGTGCTGAGCAATGCCTATAGATTATATCATCATTGGCTCCGATTCCGGTCGGATCACCATTATTGAGTATATTCCCTCGACGAACCGATTCAGCCGCATTCACCTCGAGACCTTTGGCAAGTCCGGCGTTCGTCGCGTCGTCCCCGGCCAGTACCTAGTGGTGGACCCTAAGGGCAGAGCCTGTCTCATGGCGTCCGTGGAGAAGAACAAGCTGGTCTATGTCCTGAATCGAAACTCCCAGGCGGAGCTGACGATCTCCTCGCCGCTGGAAGCCCACAAGCCGCAAACTCTGGTTTTCGCGATGGTCGCGCTGGATGTGGGCTATGAGAACCCCATCTTCGCGGCGATCGAGGTGGACTACTCCGAGGTCGATCAGGATCCGACGGGTCGGGCCTTCGAAGAGGTTGAGAAGCTGTTGGTCTACTATGAACTTGATCTTGGCCTCAACCACGTCGTCCGCAGGTGGGCGGACCCTGTCGACCGCACGGCGTCCATACTCTTCCAGGTCCCTGGAGGCGCCGATGGCCCGAGCGGCGTCTTGGTATGTGCGGAGGATAATGTCACGTATCGACACTCCAACCAAGACGCTTTCAGAGTGCCCATCCCTCGTCGCAGCGGCCCAACCGAGAATCCGGAGCGTAAGCGCCAAATTATCGCCGGTGTCATGCATAAGATGAGGGGCGCCTTCTTTTTCCTTTTGCAGTCAGAGGACGGCGATCTCTTCAAGCTCACGATTGAAATGGTGGAGGACGATAACGGCCAGTTGACAGGCGAGGTCAGAAACCTGAAAATAAAATACTTCGACACTGTGCCCGTTGCGTCGAGCCTGTTGATCCTGAAGAGCGGATTCCTGTACGTCGCCACCGAGGCAGGAAACCACCATTTCTATCAGTTTGAGAAGCTCGGCGATGATGATGAAGAAATCGAATTCTCCAGTGATCCGTTTTCAGCCGACCCTTCCGTTCCGTACGACCCGATCTATTTCAGGCCAAGGGGAGCGGAAAACTTGAACCTTGTGGACACCCTGAATTCTTTGAATCCCTTAATAGACAGCAAGGTCGAAAACCTGTCCGAGGAGGATGCGCCGCAGATATACGCTGTTTGCGGCGCCGGCGCTCGGAGCAGCTTCAGGACGTTGAAACATGGCCTGGAGGTCTCTGAAATCGTCGAGTCGGAGCTCCCCAGCGTGCCATCCGCCGTTTGGACAACGAAGCTCAATCGCGCCGATGAATTTGATGCATACATCATTCTTTCTTTCGCCAATGGCACCCTTGTGCTGAGCATCGGTGAGACAGTAGAGGAAGTTACAGACACCGGCTTCCTGTCCACTGCCCCGACCCTGGCGGTTCAACAACTCGGGGAAGACGCCTTGATCCAGATACACCCCAGAGGGATCCGCCATATTCTTGCTGACCGGCGCGTGAATGAGTGGCCGGCGCCTCAACACCGTTCAATCGTGGCTGCCGCGACCAATGAGCGCCAAGTCGCTGTTGCGCTGAGTTCGGGAGAAATCGTTTATTTCGAGATGGACGTTGATGGTTCGCTTGCGGAGTACGATGAGCGGCGCCAAATGTCGGGCACTGTTACTTGCCTTTGCCTCGGCGAGGTGCCTGAGGGCCGTGTTCGCAGCTCGTTCTTGGCTGTCGGGTGCGACGACTCGACAGTTCGCATTCTCAGCCTGGAACCCGATTCGACGCTAGAGAACAAGTCTGTGCAGGCGCTAACCGCCGCTCCGTCTTCGTTGAATATCACATCAATGTCCGATTCCAGCTCTGGCGGTAGTACGCCCTATCTCCACATTGGTCTTTACTCCGGCGTCTATCTTAGAACCGTGCTGGACGAGGTGACGGGAGAGCTTTCCGATACCCGAACTCGCTTCCTGGGGCCCAAGGCTGTGAGGTTGTTCCGGGCTTCTGTCAAGGGCCAAACGGCGGTTCTCGCACTCAGCTCGCGCCCTTGGCTCGGGTATTCTGACATCCAAACTAAAGGCTTCATGCTCACACCCCTGGACTACGTCGGACTCGAATGGGGCTGGAACTTTTCGAGCGAGCAGTGTCTCGAAGGCATGGTGGGCATCCAGGGGCAGAATCTTCGGTAAGTTGCGGCTTCCCTTCTCCAGCAGCTTCCCCTTCTCCAGTCGATCATATGATGAAACATTCAATCCGAATTCCCCTGTGGACCATCCATTAAAATATATCCAATTGTTCCTACTGAGATCACCACCTCGAATATGTTGATTGCCAGCCTGTGGAGACCTGTTGCTAACAAAGGCTAGGATCTTCTCTATTGAGAAATTGGACAATAACATGTTGCAAGAGTCCATTCCGCTTTCTTACACACCCCGCCGCTTCGTCAAGCATCCAGAGCAGCCACTGTTCTATGTCATCGAATCGGACAACAACGTTCTATCCCCCGCGACGCGTGCGAGGCTGCTAGAGGATTCAAAGGCCCGCAATGGCGACACGATGATTCCGCCGCCCGAGGATTTCGGGTATCCACGGGCAACAGGGCACTGGGCTTCCTGCGTCCAGGTGGTCGACCCCATTTCTTCCAAGGCGGTCGTTTCAAGCCTCGAGCTTGAGCAGAATGAGGCGGCTGTCAGCGTTGCGGCCGTGCCGTTTGCGAGCCAAGACGACGAAACCTTCCTTGTCGTTGGGACAGGTAAAGATATGAGTGTCAACCCACCGTCATGTTCCGGGGGGTTCCTCCATATCTACCGGTTCCAGGAAGATGGACGGGAGTTGGAATTCATCCACAAGACCAGGGTTGAAGAGCTTCCCTTGGCACTCCTTGGGTTCCAGGGGCGGCTTGTGGCAGGCGTCGGGCCGAATCTCCGCCTCTACGATCTGGGGATGAAGCAGCTGCTGCGCAAATGCCAGGCGACGGTCACGCCCAACACGATTGTCGACCTCCAAACGCAAGGGAGCCGAATCGTCGTGGGGGATGTCCGCGAAAGCCTTACGTACGTGGTGTACAAGCACCAGGACAATATTCTGATTCCGTTCGTGGACGACACGGTGCCTCGTTGGACGACGAAGGCGACGATGGTGGACTACGAAACGACGGCGGGCGGCGACAAGTTTGGCAACATCTGGCTGCTCCGGTGTCCGCGCAAAACATCGGACGAGGCGGACGAAGACGGATCGGGGGCACATCTGATCCACGAACGGGGCTACCTGCATGGGACGTCCAGCCGCTTGGAGCTGATGATGCACGTGTACTCGCAGGATATCCCGACGAGCTTGCACAAGGCGCAGCTTGTTCCCGGAGGGCGGGATATCCTCGTGTGGACGGGGTTTCAGGGCACCGTGGGCATCCTGGTGCCGTTCATCAGCCGAGAGGACGTGGACTTTTTCCAGAACCTCGAGATGCAGCTGGCGGCGCACACGCCACCCCTCGCGGGGCGGGACCACCTCATCTACCGCAGCTACTATGCGCCGGTGAAGGGGGCGATCGACGGGGATCTCTGCGAGATGTACTTTCTGCTCCCGAACGACACCAAGATGATGATCGCGGCGGAGCTCGACCGCTCGGTCCGCGAGATTGAGCGGAAAGTATCGGTAAGTGGACTGTACTTCTCGCGGCTGATGATCATACTAATATGATGCCAGGATATGCGAACCAGAGTGGCTTATTGATTTATGGCATCGGCGTTCTGGACTGATTGTGTCAAGGGTTTCGGATACGCGTTACGGAGCGAGACTAGATAACACGCATATCTTAATGGGATTTCCGACTTCCACCGTAGGGCTGTCACTGACATGTCCCTTGCCTCGCTCGGTCTTTCGGCACCCTCGACTGATCTTGAGCTGGATGCAGCTGCGAGCTGTATGGGACGAGAACGACGGGCGACATTTGAGTACGGTTTCGACTGGTAGCCACAGCTGGACCGTAATTAATGCGCCTGACATTGAAAATAACTGTCCGACTGAAATGATAGCGAAATGAAGCCATACAGTCCGAAGTATACCCGAAAGGGCAATTTGGGGCATAGCCCTAGCTCATAGCTGCCTCATGCGCTCATGGGCGTCAGAGCCTGTCTTCTGTCAATACAGCCTGTTGTCTCTGTGTGCATTATTTGTAGTAGCCGATTGGCCAGTTACGTCGACTACAGGTGTGCGTACGCCCTGTGGTTCTCTAGCGTCGGGCTAATGACATCGACCCGCTCTGCCTTGTCGTTGTTAGGGCGCGCCTTAGGTGGATGTCATGGACACGCCCTGCAGTCTACCACCGCCATTCTGGGTGACTCACTGTATTCTGCATTTCTAAGATGCTGTTGTCATCTCGTATAAGGCGGATATAAGGCCTCAACCGTGTGTCGATCGCTGGTACATCGCACTGTCTGCTACAGGCGAGAAAGCATCAATTCCTGCTGCTACACTTGCCTCTCGCCTTGCTTGTGATGATAGTATGGAGTCACTCGTGACACCCTCGCGCCCCCGGGTCGACATCGAGCTTACCGGGCAGGAATCCGGATTCGTGCCGTCGTACAGCACGTGGGATACGATCGAGGGCACGGCGACCGTCGCGGCGGATCGCGACACCAGCTTCGATGACATCGACATCACTCTGGAAGGTTAGTAGTTTCTGTGCACCCCGGGAATTGCTTCCGCGACTCACCACCGAACGCAGGTACGGTCAAGACATCCGTGGAGCGTGAGTCGATGGCGGGCCGGGCAGACGTGTCGCATACGTTACTCAAGCTCCGTCAGACAGTCGATGACGCCGCCTATCCGACGCCGCGCGTTCTAAGAAGTGGCCACGCCTACCGGTTCCCGTTCACCTTCGTCGTGCCCGACCGTCTCCTGCCGCATGTGTGCAAGCACGCCAAGGGCGGCGCTGGCGTTGGGCGTGCGCACACCCTGCTCCCCCCCTCCCTGGGCGACCCGATGGTTGCCAGCAATGGCCGGTCGCTGCTGGACGATATGTGCTCGGAGATGTGCCGGGTTGGGTATCAGGTGCGGGTGTGCGTAAGCAAGCGATCACCTGCCCAGGGGAAGAAGGGGCCCAAGACTCTGGCGTCGGTGGGCAAGAAGGTTCGCGTCATCCCTGCGGTCGAGGAGGAGCCGCCGCTGGACGTTTCCGACCACCGGGGGATGTACTGGGAGCGGAAGGAGAAGGACGTGCGGCGCGGGCTGATGCGTGCGAGGTTTGGGCGCATCACGGCCGAAGCATCGCAGCCGAAGCCCATCCAGCTGATCCCGCCGGAATGCCAGCCGGGCGAGTCTGTCAGCACCGTCGCCACCGTGCATCTTCGGTTTGATCCCGTGGGGGACGAGGAGCCGCCTCGACTGAGCACGCTCAGCAGCAAGCTCCGGGTGTCCACCTTCTACACCAGCCAGCCAATGGACGGCCCTCCGTCACAGGGCATCCGCAGCGGGCAGCTGGGCCGGGAGGTTTACGTCGACACGGTGCCGCTGTCGTCGCGGTGTGTTGCATCTGCGTCGTGGACGAAACACACTGCCGCGACGCGCCGGCGGTCGATCGAGTCGGCGGCGTCATGCCAGTCGAGCGCGTCCTCGAGCGTCGGGTCTGGGGGCATATTCTACACGTCGTCGATAGTGGTGCCGGTCGCGCTGCCGAGAAACAAGGCGTTTGTGCCGACCTTCGACTCGTGCCTCATGTCGCGGTTCTACGCGCTGGACCTGGGCCTCTCGTACCGCACGCCGAGCACCAACATCATGAACCCTTCGATCTCGCTGCGGATTCCCATCCAGTTGACGTGTCGGCCGAAAGGGGGCGGCGGGGGCGCAGGCCCTCGTCTGGATGACACCAAGGAGGAAATCGACGAGATCTTTAGCCCGCGCAGGGTTGCGCCGCCCAGCCCGGAGGCCACCGGGGCTGACGATGATGATTCGACGCGCTGAGGGATGGGATATAAAAAGTGGTTTTATAGGCGTTTTGCGCTGCAGAAATATCCCGGCTGAGGAAGGCGTTTGGGGGATTTGTTCGTGTTTGATTAGCGGTTTCACTAGCCTGTCTGATATTGATTGCTGGTAGTATTTAGTTAGTACTTTAGTCGCTGGAAGTAATACCCCCCCTAATATGAAGCTGAAGTGTTACATTTATGGAGTCACTACTGCTGGCACTAATCTCCATTACTACTCCATCATCCTCGGTCCACTGCACACCTGTTCTCTTCACCTGTCTCTCGTCTGTCCTGCCCGGCATTAAACTACTCTCTGCACGGCTCCAGACCTAGCGCGCGCCACAGTGCAACTCCCCTCTCGCTAGCCTCTTCGCCTGCTGCCAACTGCCGAATGACATACTGCGAAAAGTCGCCTGGGTGGCAGCACATGGCTCTGGCGTATGGCGCGTTGCATCACTTCTGCACCCATGGACCCGATCCCTGTCGACCTGTTCCTGCATTGAATCTGGCTTCTCTGCTGAGATGGCAACGTGGTATGATGGCGCCACTGGCCCTCTAGCCCTAACAACTGCGTTCCCCATCTGGAATGTTGGCCGTTGCCCCCCTCCCTCCCCAGACAGTATTGGCAAATTAATCCAGTCTGGCTGACTGAGGCCCATGCGCTTTCGTCGTGGCCGGCTGGTCGACGCGTCGCATCGCATCGTCTCGATCGATCCCGGACGGCGCCTGACGATACCACGCAGGCTCTCGACTTCCACATCGACGTCGTATCAGCCGAGTCGCGGCAGACCGGGGTGACATGACCTCGACCATTGTTATTGGAACTCAAATGGGTGTTGGAATGTGCGCTATACAGGCCAGGCCTCGGTATAAATATGCGCTGCTTTCCTCTGGACTGTCCGCTGTCATTGTGTATCATCACACTCTCTCTAGCAGTCTACACTCCTTGACTACTGTCTTTGCGCTGCTCTTCGACTCTGCTTAAACATGAAGCTCTCTCTTCCACTCCTTCTGGGAGGTGTCTGGCTCGCGCAGGCCGCGGTCATTCCCAACCCAGCCCGCGATCTTGCTACCCGGGCAGCGTCCGGCTACAAGAACGTCGCGTACTTTGTGAACTGGGTCAGTCGACAGGCGGAGAGACGGGGACAGTCAATACTGACAGCGCGCAGGCCATCTACGGACGGGATTTCCACCCGCAGGACGTGGATGCCAACCAGCTGACGCATGTGCTGTACGCGTTTGCCAACATCAGGGGCACGGGCGAGGTGTATCTCAGCGACCCGTGGGCCGACGTGAACAAGCACTACCCGGGCGACTCGTGGACGCAGGACGGCAACAACATGTACGGCTGCCTCAAGCAGTTCTACCTCATGAAGGAGCAGAACCGCAACCTCAAGGTGCTCCTGTCCATCGGCGGATGGACCTACTCGGACAACTTCGTCAAGCCTGCCAGCACCGAGGCTGGCAGGAAGAAGTTTGCCTCGTCGGCCGTGAACCTGGTCAAGAACCTTGGCTTTGATGGTCTGGATGTCGACTGGGAGGTAGGTATCCGGCTCAAATTTTGTTGTCAAGTATACTGATGGGAGTAGTATCCTAAGAACGACGGCGAGGCCAGCGACCTGGTCGAGCTGCTCAAGGAGACGAGAAAGGTAGGCTTCATCCATCGTCTTTTCGAGGAACTGGGCTAATCCTCCAGGCCCTCGACGACTACAGCGCCCAGAACTCTGACGGCTATCACTTCCTGCTCACCGTCGCTTCGTCGGCCGGTAAGAAGACCCTGGCCCTTAAATCCCTCCAGCAGCACTGACAAGAACAGGCCCGAGCAACTACAAGATCTACCGGATGGCGGAGATGGACGCGCAGCTCGACTTCTGGAACCTGATGGCGTACGACTACGCAGGCAGCTGGAGCGACTTTGCCGGCCACAACGCGAACCAGTACAACTCGACCTCGAACTCGCAGGCGACGCCGTACAACACCGAGCAGGCACTCGACTACTACACTTCGCACGGGGTCAGCGCGGACAAGATCATCCTGGGGATGCCGATCTACGGGCGGTCGTTCATGAACACGGACGGGCCAGGCACGCCGTTCGACGGCATCGGCGAGGGCAGCTGGGAGGCCGGCGTGTGGGACTACAGCGACCTGCCCCTGACGGGAGCGCAGGTGCACGAGGACGACCAGATCGTTGCGTCGTACAGCTACGATCCCAGCAAGCGGATGATGGTCAGCTACGACACGCCGAGCATCATCAAGACGAAGGTGGACTACATGTCGTCCAAGGGACTGGGCGGCGGGATGTGGTGGGAGACCAGCAGCGACAAGAAGGGCAGCGACAGTCTGATCGGGACGGTAAGCATTGCGCCTAAAACGGCTGCTGTCAATATGCTAACTGCCGTAGTTCGTCAATGCCATCGGCGGCACCAGCGCCCTGGCCCAGGGCAAGAACGAGCTCGACTACCCCGTCTCCAAGTACGACAACCTCAAGAAGGGCATGCCCGATGCCTAGGCCGGTTACTATCGTCACTCGTTAAGCAGTGCTTCATTCAACATGCGGCTGAATGTCAATCCATTGTACATAGTCGTTCGTTCTTGTACATAGTTGATAGATGGATTGACGCTTCTTCCAAGTTTTTGCAAACAGCATTTTTATTATCGTCAGAGTCTGCCGTCGTAGTCTTGCTTTTGTACATGAAGGGATAGACTCTTAGCATCCAGCCCTCTAGTTCACCTATTCCACCTTCCCGCCAGGACGTTTCCTCCCAGTTGCTTACATCCACCCGGCTAACCGCCCACTGCACCGCCCAATGCCATACCACTCTCATCGCTCTTCGGACGATGAACCTGCAACTCACTCGGAAAGAACACACAATATAAGACCATCACGACAAACATCAAGAGCGCATCAAAGATATACAGGGTCCATTCATGGGTGAGCGGGTAGCCATTGCGGCCCAAACCATACTCGACGACACGAAAGATGGACCGGACGATGATCAACGCACAGGCGGCATAGAGAATATAGAGGTGTTTCTTCCAGGAGATCGCGACGTCGAAGGCCTGGCGGGTTGGCCATTTGTGCAGGCGGAAGTGGAACAGTACCGCAATGATGATGAACAGCGTGAATATCACCAGCTGGACGACCAGCCCGACCATAGCAACAGCCTGGCCCAGACTCACCATGCTACCGACGGCCATAATCCCCGCTCCGGTGCCCTGCAGCAGGAACGAAAGTACGTCGTCCGAGACGAAGACCCTGGTCAGCCAATTGACGCGGATCGGGGAATGCTGTTCAGCGTGCACGCGGCGGATGAGGCGGCCCAGGGTCATGTAGACGGTGGCGGCGAAGAGGATCGGGCCGAGGAGGATGAAGACGCTTTGGATGGAGTAAGGAATAATGTCGCCTGTGTTGGTGTGGGTCGCGGCTCGTCCTGCGAATCCGATCACCTCGACTGCGACAAGAATCAGCGAAGGAAAATGAAGAAGAATTGAAGATAGTATGCATACATAACCCGCCAATAGCGAAGGTGATGCAGAACCTGGTCTGGGTTCTCCATATCTTCCAGGAATGGTATATCGTGGTCGCTAGGAAGAGGATCAGGAAGATGATCGAGGCTGCCAGCGAAGGCACATATTTCCAGAGGTAATAGCCGTGGTATGATTGCAACTCGGCCATTTTGGGGGTTGTAGTTGCTGGATTGAATGCATGCGGGGCGTGCGCATTATTTATATGGCTGAATCTATGTCTCTTCTGCCCTATACGCATATAGAAATGAAGCTATCAGAAACAAAAACGAATCCGCGTATAGATCAGTTGGCCCGTGCATACGCGGAACCTTAAATGCACGTGGAACCTTAAAATAGCCTAAAAATATACTTACCAAAACTAGTTTAGTGCGTTGGCCACTTTCGCTTCACTCTCTCTCCCTTTCGCTTGTACTGAGCATCGCAACTGCCATGCCACGCAGAGCCCACAGGAAATCTAGAAATGGGTGTGTGGAATGCAAGCGGAGACATGTTAAGGTACTGCAACCAGAAAATACACGAATGGCCAGGAAACCCACTTCACCAGTGCGATTAGAGGCGGCCAGCATGCGTCAGCTGTTCTGCTTCTGAACGGCATTGCGAATATCTGGCCGAGCCAAAACCCTCATTTACCAGAGCCCAGACTGAAGGCAGTCTCACGACTCACTCATCACCGGACGCAGGGTCGCCGGCGGGTCCGAAAGAAGAAGCCTTTCCTCCGGCTAATATGCTTCACTTTGAACTCCATCATTCTGTCGGCAAAGACCATTCCGTCGCTGGAACTCGATTCGGAGCGCATGGGGGTCCCGGTCTCGGAGCTGTTCCGCGTCTGCGTGTCGGCTTCGTACCTCATGAACGAAGTGTTGGCCCTCGCGGCGCTTCACCTGGCCGTCGTTTCTCCCCCGGAGAAGCAGGGCTTCTACAAAAGCCAGGCAGGGACATCTGCAGACGCAAGCATTGTCGATATTGAACACGATGGAAAAGGAAGTCATTCCTGAGACGTGAAGCGCGATATTTCTCTTCTCGGTCACATTGGGAAATCATCTATTATGCGACGCGCTTGTCTTCCGGGGACCCTGGCTTCACCCCTTTCATGGACAAACTGTGCCATTATATCCAGCTGTTTCGACGCGTGCGCGCCGTTGCTGTCATGTCGTTCCATATGCTTGCACAGACGCCGTTAGTAGCAAATCGCCCATAGTGGCATGGCCCGTACGTGTGCCTAATGAATATATGAAAGCGCTGACAGCACGGCGACCAGAGGCATTGGTGATCCTCGCCTACTACGCTGTGCTGCTTCACGGCGTGCGCGGCTCATGGCTGTTTTGTGATTCTGGGGCTTTTCTGATCCAGTCCATCAATTCGTTCCTGGGGAAGGAATGGGACGAGTGGATGGCGTTTCCGAACAGCGCTCTCGACTCGGGGTTTACGCGTTTCTCTACATATTGAAGTCGGCTCCGTATACAAATGAGGTTGCTAGGAGCGGAGTCTGCACGGCGAAGCCCACAAGCCCCGTGGAGCCTCCTAAGACGGCGAGAAGTCGGCCCTGAACCTGCGGCATGGCCTCGATCAGACTGACATCGTTACCGCCGGTATATATCTACCAGAAACCCAGGTTTACTTAAACAATATTTGAAATATAACTATGGGCATATATCTATACAACCAACTTTTAGCACAGACGCCAACAATGCAACCAAACGCTAAGTCAACATATCGTCCAGTCTCTCCCCGAGAACGTCTTCGATCTGCTTGACCCATCTCCTGACCTCCCTCTCGACATTCTCATCCTCATCCTCCATAAGCTCACTGATGTAAGGGAGCATCTCCGGGAGGAGCGCAAGCCACTCCTCGCCCAGCTGCTCCGTGAGCGCCTGCTCCGTCTTCAACGCGGCCAGCCGGGTGTGCGGATTTTCGCCGCCGGCGGATTTCCCGTCCGCGCCGGGCGCTGGCGCCGGGCGGAGGAATCTCATTAGAGCGGTGTTGAGCTCTTTATGGTTGTCTGTTGAGTCTGCGGCGACGGCGAGCTCGGTGATGGCGGGGACGACCTCGGAGATGACCGCTTCGGCTGACGAGGTGGATGTTGCGTGGCCGAGTTGGGAAATCAGGGGAGTGGAAATCTTGGCTATGTGGGAAGGCGATTGCCAGAATTCTGGATAGGTTAGTTTGGTCGATCGAAGGGTGTGAAACGGTGGAGACAAACCATCTTGGTCATGCTCAAACGCATTCCGGAGCATGCGCATCGTCGCCAGCCACAGGGGCTTGGTGGCCTTGACTGATGGGCTAGCCGTTCCCAGGACCGCCACGACGCTCTCAATGATGTAGCTGGCATAACCAGTGACAATGGACTACACACAGTCAGAATACAAGTCGGCGTTGTTAGAGCAAAGTGATCTTACCTGAAGAGTGCCAAAGAAGACCTGCAGGAACTTGAAGAACGTCGTGAGCCGCGACAGACTGCCTTGCATGTCCTTTGCCATGCCGCTGGTAGCCCATTCGAAAAGCTTGATGAAAAATGGCCGGAATGTCGTATCGTTAAGCTTGTAGATCATCTTGATCGCAACTCCGTTGGCCATATCCTCGGCTTCGTCAATGTCGGACGCGTCGAAAGCCGCCTGTTGTTCCAATGTAGCCTGCTCACCGCGAAGATCAAACGCCTTGAAGAGAACACTGGACAGCACCTGGATATTCTTCATAGTCGCAGATTTCGGGTGCTTCTCAATGGCGAGGCTGACAACTTCGAGCACCTCCTTCGTAGCCTCTGGCCCGGTTTCAAGAGCGCGGCCCCAGTTGCGATCGACCGCGCCGAACGTTGAGCTCATGTCAACCTTCCTGGCCATCAGCTTCAGGGCTTCCTGCCGGCTGTCCTCGGATCCCTCGTCCATATCAATACTGGCCGATTTGAACGAGAGGACAAGGAGTTTGTCTAGATGGCCGCCAGTAATCATGAACGGAAGGTGAGCAAACAGCGCCGAGAACAAGGAGAACACAGCGTCGTGTAGCCTGGAATTCTCCTTTCCTTCCTCAAGGCTGATTTCAAGCAAACCCAGCGACCGGTTGAGTGTCTCGGGAAGCGCGGGAATCATTGCTTGCCCGAGCACTTCAGCCATCGATGCTAGACACAGCACACCCATTACGCGAATTCGGTCATCCGCTTGGCCAATGCAAACCTCACTGGCAACGATCTTGGCCGCAGGGACAACCTTCGCCGGGCTCTTCCTGCCATACTTGTCGGCGATGCGGTCAACGCAAGCCACTGCGGCGTGCTTGAGGAGAATATCTGGCGACGACTGGATGATGCCGACCAGTGTCGGCAGGAAGTCCAGCATCCTGATCTGCGATGGACTGTCACGCTCAGGATTTTGGCGGAGGCGGCCCTCCAACAACCGGAGAGCCTTGCGCCGAAGTTCATTATTCGGCCGCTGGAGCAATACCTCCAAAGTGTCAAGGAAGTCGACGAGGGAAAGCGTGTCAAACAATGCACTGAGAACGTCGCCATTCGCTTGGCTGATATGTTTCATGCCCTGCACCGAGTCGCCGATACCCAGGACTTGTTCCAGAATTCGGGAGAACAGAGCGCGGATCTGACCAGAAGTCTCTTCGTCCTCCGAGGCAAAGGCATCCGCTATCTTCGCCTTGAGAGAAGTGTGCTTGAACAGGTATGCCAGCGCTCGCAGCAAGTCGACTGCGACCTTCTGAGGCTCACGACCATCGTCACCACCGATGCCAAGGAGAACTTGCGAAATGCCAGGCTTAGGCATGATGGAGTCCCCGGCCAAAGCCAGGTATTTGCTGTAGGTCTACGTCATGTAAGCGATCGCACTACCACGCAAGCACTAGATAAACTTACAGTAAGTTCAACGGGCGCACTAGCATCGGAAACCAAGCCAGTCATCAAAGTCAAAACGTCCTTATCCAGAGCGTACCGGTTCGCAAGCATTGCTAGGACAGCGAAGAGGAAGTCTTGCGTCCCGAGCTTGGTGATCAGCGCATGGAAAAGACGTAGGCGACGATGCGAAGGAATGTGCTCAAAGGCAGCAGTAAAGCTGAGCAGCAGTTCCGACGTCCCCGAGACAACATCGCGCTTCTGTTTGCGCAACGACTGGATAAGAGCCGGGACCACTTGGTCTATCGTCTGATCGATAACCGAAACAGAGTAGTCGTCGTCCTTCTTGAGTACGCTGGACCCCATGAAAGTAAATATCGGCATCACGCTGTGAAGCACCAGCTCAGGTGCAATCGCCGACAATCCTGCCACAAGAAGCAACGCAACATTTTGCACCTGCGGGCTCTCCGTGGTCCGCACGCAATCCACAACCAAATCTGCTCGAATAACCGAGGTATCAAACAATGGCTTGGTATTTTCCTGGCCTATATTAGTAGGTGATCCGAACAGCCATGGACTGGGACTTACCCTTGATCGGTTTACAATCGCCAACAGAGACCCCAGCGCCAAGCTGAGTAGGTAGCTCATTCCAGAATGGATTTGCGACTTGAAGTGGTGTAGGGCAGCCAGTGTTTGGAATAGCCCGTTTGCCAGCTCCGGATGAGTCTCCGGCGCGGAACTGTCCACGAGTTCCAGAATGAATGTCATCTTTTCCATCAGTGTATTGAGCTCCGCTTCGTCTCTGACGGTCAATGCAACCATATTGTTCTGGCTGGTCCGTCTTCTCTTCGGTGCAGGTCCGTTAGCTCCCATATCAGTGACGGACATAGGAATCTTCTGCAGGAAATGAACAAGGACTGTTCCTGGAAGCGGAACATTTCTGAGAACGTCCTTGCAATAGTCAACCAGAGGCAAATCGCCCTGTGAAATACCAAGAGAGATATCCAGCAGTTTCTCTGAAGTATTGACCTGGCGATCTTCAGGAATCCGCGCCCAGATTTCTTTCATACGGTCGAAGACGGTGGCAACAAATTCTGGCCGTAAAGTCTCTGAGCCAGGGCTAACACTGGACAACAGAAGGGAGATGGCATCCTTTTCCTTTGGCGTGACAACAGCGACAACCTGCTTCTCCATTTCAGGGGCGGGAATACGCTCCATCGCGCAGGCATCTTCCACGTCCTTGCTACCGAATTTCCGCCAGGATTCAAGCAGCGGCTGCAGTTCTTTTGTACGTGTCGTGCCACCGGCCCTGTCAATGCGGTTGAGAAGCCTCAACAGGCCAAGCTTAGGTGCAAATAAGGGCATATGAACGGCATGAGAGCAAAGGAAGTTGAAAAGGCTTAGCCTCAGAGGCTTCTTGAGCTCAGACGCACCGGAGTCTTCAAGGCCGGGGGATCCTCGCAGAGCCATTTCCAAAACCTTGCCAACGTGGCCTGGGTCAAGGATGTACTCTTCCAGCCCTGGAAGCAGTGCACGCGAGAAAATCTTATGTGCATCGCGACCCGCGAGCCAGCTAACCTTGGGACTCTTTTCCTCGCCGTAGCATGTACCATACGCCCAAGGCTCTCCGGATTGGCCATCATCCTTCTTGCTCTTCTTATAGAGACCTCCGAGAATCGCCAAAATACCGGCTGACTCACGTCGCATTCTTTCTGAAGGGTCCGAAAGGGCAACGAGCAAGAAAGGAAGTAGCGCCTGCAGGTCGAGATCAAGATCGGATAGTGCTGTGAGGGTAGAAGAAACCGCGTTAAGTGCAGCAACCCTCGTCCCAACGGGGTATGGGCCAGTAGCGACTCGGACGAAGAATGATAGGAATTGTGGCGTTTCTTTCATACTGGCTTTTCCTAGGACTCGCAGATTGGTAAAGGAATCAAGCCTTTCCTGGGAGCCAGTAGCCAAAGCGAACGTTTGGACAAGTCTATCAAACACTGGAATATGCTGCTCGGCAAGGAAAGAAGACGAATGCAGGCTCTCCCCGGCCAAGGCTTCAAGGGCCGGCGAGAAAGCGTCCTGTTCTTCTTCTGAGTCCGCGTCCTCCATTTGGGTGTCTTCGACGGCGTGCTGTGCAGGGGCGGCCTCTATCACCGTCTGCAGATTGTGCTCCATAGTAGCAATATCGAGGGACGATTCCGCAAGGGTCCTCTGGAAAATGGGCTGCAGAGTCTCTGATCGGCTAAATTGCTGGACCAGCTCCGCCAAATGCGTCTGGGTGTCCAAAGACATCCCGCCACGCTTGTGGGAATTCCCAGCGGCGTGCAAAACCATAGCCATGCCCTTGCCCATCTCGGATTCCCCCAGAAATTTGCCCTCAAACACGAGCGGCAGCAAATCGAGACGGGAGTCGCCCTTTTGAAGATCGTCAAGGCAGCCTGCCACTAGCCCAAGCAACAAATGAGACACTGGGTGTTGTTCTGCAACTTCAGACAATTTCTTGAAATGTTCTTCCACCCCAATGATCGCCTTGAAGACTCGTCTCGGTATCGTCGCATCTGGCTTCTGCTGTGCCAGAATGGCCACACATACGAGCCCAGAACTTACCGTCTCGTCAGTCCAGGATCCCGCAACAGCCTCCATCAGACCATCGAGGACCTCAACCGAGAGATCGGCTTTCTGCGCAAGAACCACGGAGATCATGTAGCAACCAATGATCATCTCCGAAGCACTTCTCATTGCGAAACCGTCATTCAAGATCGGAAGAACGCGCAGTATTATATCCTCATGTTTCCCTTTCTCGGTTTCCCTTCGTCCAGACCGCGCTGACTCCAACATCCTCGCCACAGCCTCCACCATGATACCAGCCCAGAAAGCCAGTAGCGCATGATGATGGGCCTGTTGCCTGCTGGCTTGGAGAACGTAGCTGTTCAATGCTGCGAAGAATTGGCTGTTGGTCGCGGCGCTGTGCACGAGTGGGTGTCGCGGAGGGCTTATCAAGCTTCTCTTGTACGGGCTAAGCACCTTGAAAGTCGGCGTGAGGTCTTCGGGAAGGATGGATAGTAGGTTTAGGAATATAGGCGTTGTATGGTATGGAAGGAACGTAAGGAGGAGAAAGCCTGTATTATACTCGTGAACACTGCAGACATTAGCCACTGAATAGTGCGAAGCCAAACCTGGGGATCATTCATACCGAAATCGTCTCACGAGCCAGTCGACAGCTTTGAGCGCAGGCGCTAACAATAACCTTCCTCCGGCGAGGGCAAGAAAAGCCTCTAGAACGGTGTCAAGCTCTTTATTCTGCGTAGCATTCATCTCGGTCCGGTCCTCCGCTTTGCTTTGCTCGCTGAAGATCGTGCGCTCGAACTCGGCGAACCGGGCGTCCAGACGACATAACTCTTGAAATCCCTCGAAGCATATTTGATATGTCGTGTCGAAATCCTGCGACCCAGCGACCTTCCAGTCGAAAATGAGCGACTGTGAGTGGGAGATCCGCTGCGCCTTGAGGTTGAGCGGGTTGGTCGACTTTGCCGCGATATGCGACAGCTGCGAGGCGAGCGACGAGGCCATCTTGAAATATATATTAGCAGCCAAAACCCATCGCTCGGCAGTACTCCTTTGATCCCAGGAATTGACGACAGCGGGCTTCTGCTGGAGATGGAGAAACCGTGCGGAACTGGATCGGCCAACTTTTTTTTCGCGGGTGCCAAAAACAGCAGGCGGTGAGGGTGAACGGGATCGGGTTTTTCCAGCGCTCCGGACTTTGGCAGCTTCAACACGCCGCAATGCCTCACTTCCGGGATGGACTCGTCGGCCCCCCAGGTATGTTGGTGTTTGCTGTCCTATGGGTCGCTGCTAACTTGAACAAGCAAGAGAAAACCCCCATTCCCCGATTTGCCAGCTTCAAACCGCCCCCTCCGCCGCCCGAACCTGATCGCCCCCATCGCTCCAGTCGCGAGCATACTCACCGAGATGAGAAATCTAGACACAGAGGGCACAGGCGCCATTGTGATCGCTCCCGATCTAGGGAACGCCGGAAAGAGCGCCGGGAACATCGCCATCGCGGGAAGGAGGATGTCCGAGATGTCGCCCCAGAGCCTGTGCCAGAAACCCCTGTGAAAACCGCGGATGATAATGGCGCAGATTTATTTATCGTGGATACCAAAGGCGATAAACATAACCTTGTATATGGGACGTTACACCGGTACAGTATTCCTCACTACTATCGGGTCGGTCGAGGGAACGTGCTTGGCCTCCCGAGACGCTACAAGATCGACCGCGACGCGGCGGAGAACGGCAAGTTGGTTATCAGGGCAGACACGTCGGGCACAGATGCGACGCGTGCGAAACCGAAGAGCGTCTTCTCCAAGCTGAACAAGCAGAAGCCAAAGCTGCTACGCGTGCGGCCAGAGTCAATTGCAGATGCTACAGATACGACCGGGGACTTCTTGCCCCTTGACCTTTCCGGAAAACATGACCATCGAGTTCATGGTGAACCTGAATCAGATGATGAGAAGCATGCGTATCGCTCCATACTGGGGAAGGCCAAGCCAGAGGACAGCCTTCCAAGTCATATGGAAATCGCGCCCGAGACAGACTCAAGCGAAGAAGAAGGCCAGCGAGGCGATCTTAGCAGTGAGGCCAGGCAGCTCAATGTCGATCTATCGCGAAATGCTGAACAGAATCCTCGCGATGTTGGCGCGTGGCTTCGGCTCATAGACCATCAGGAAGCACTTCTCACTGGCACTGATGAGCACCGGCAATTAACCTACGCCGAGAAAATGGGCTTGGCTGATATTAAAATCTCTCTGTGCGAGAAGGCATTGAAAAAGTCCGGGGATAACGCTTCCAAAGATCGTCTTCTACTGAGGTTACTAGAAGAGGGTGCGAAGCTATGGGATACCAAGAAGCTTTCGACCCAATGGCAGTCAATACTGAAGTCCAATCCTCAGTTTATCAGTCTGTGGGTCAAATACCTTGATTTCCGGCAGACGGAGTTTCTTGATTTCACCTATGAACGGTGTATGTCCACTTTTGTTGACTGCCTGAGACTGAATCTGTCCAGCCCAAGCGGACCTGAAAAGGTTCACGTTCAGTATTACCTTTTCCTACGTTTGACGCTGTTCATTCGGGAGGCAGGGTTTACGGAACACGCAGCGGGTTTGTGGCAAGCGGTCCTTGAGTCTACCATTTTCCGGCCTGATGAATTGAGCTTGATATATGGGCGTGAGAACGCGATGTCGGCGTTTCTGGAGTTTTGGGAGTCAGAAGTCGCGCGCATCGGTGATAGCGGTGCTAAAGGCTGGAAGAGTAGGAGCAGTCTTCCCTTAGAACCCGCGGTATCCGCTTCGAAGTCGCGGCTCAATCCCAAGTCTATATTTGCTTCTTGGGCAACATGCGAAAGGGAAAGGGCTTGTGACACTCGGGTACCCGCGCGCAGCCTGGATGAATCGGACGATGACGACCCATATCGGGTGATTATCTCGTCTGATCTCGAGGAATTTCTGCCTCTGGTGTGGGAATTGGATTCAACGGACGGGTTGCTTAATGGCTTTTTGTATTTCTGCCACCTCCCTCCTTTGGCATCTCCGAGCAATATTGAAACCACAAGTCGGTGGATCGGCGACAACTTCCTACGGAATGAGTTCATGGGAAGCTCCAGCTCTACGATTGATTCCTGGGTCGCCAAGTCGGGGGCCGGTGGTTTGTCTGCGCTCTCGTTTCCGCATCAGAACCTCATCCATTCGGTCGACACGTTCTTCGCTGAGCGGCAATCTTGGTTCTCCTCTTTTCAGCTATGGACGGAGGCTACGGCAGACGGGCACTCCGATATCGATGCTGACTGGGTCCGCCGAAGTCTCCGATTGCTGGTAGAAGCGGATCTAGCGAATGACGACCTGGCTGAATACACGTTGGCGTTGGAATTCGCTTCCAATAGCAAGGAGGCAAAGAAATTTGCCAAATCACTGCTGAGGAAGCGACCATCAAGCCTGCGACTTTATAATTCATATGCGCTCATGGAGAGCCGATCAGGAAACCATACAGCTGCTGATCATGTCTGGGCGACCAGTATCTCCATGAGCAAGGCTTCTGCTGAGGGCGATGACGCGGTAGATGCTGCTTCTCTCTGGCGGACGTGGATTTGGGAGTCATTAGAGGCCCGGGACATGGCTCGGGCGTCTTACCTGCTTCTCTCAATGCCGCAGCACAGCGTTAATGTCGCCGAGTTTCCAGCTTCAAGCCAAGTGGCATTCAGTCCGACTGAGCAGCTAAAGATACACAGTTTGTTGTCAGATTCCCAGGAAAGAGCGCTAGGTGTCCAAAAAGCCAACATCTTTGTGGCCTACGCCGACTGCCTATCTATTCTGCTCTATCTTTCGCACTCGCTGGATTTGACCAAAGCCCTTGACGCATACACCAGCGCACTGATTAAACTTTCCGCCTCCGCGGTGCATCCCCCAACGTTCAAATCCTTCGCAGCAGAGCTCCTGCACCAGTCCCGCGCCAGGCTCTTATACTACCACATGCGGACCAACAGCATATACAAACCGGCGCAGATTCGCACGATCCTCGCAGAAAGCATCTCGTCGTTCCCGCATAACACGATATTCCTCTCCCTGTTTGCATGGAACGAATCCCGGTTCCGCATCGAGGAGCGCGTCCGAGGCGTCATTGGGGACATCACGCGAAGTCGCACGCAGCCCACGCAGTCCGCGGCCACGACCCAAGCAGTGCCAATTACCACACATCTCTTCTCGATCTTCACCGAACTCAACCGCCCCGTGTACGCCGGGTCCACACTCCATTCAACCCGAGCAGCGTTCGAGAAAGCCATCGGCGACGCAAACTCGCGAACGAATGCCACGACCACGAACACGTCGACCGCGCGGTCAAACCTCAGCATCTGGAAACTCTACGTCCTCTTCGAGCTGTCGCACAACGAGGTCCAGCGCGCCAAAGACGTGTTCTACCGCGGGGTGCGCGCCTGTCCGTGGTCGAAGGAGTTGATCATGCTAGCATTCACGCATCTCCGAGCCGATCAGCACCGAGACGAGGCCGCGAAAGGGGCCGGAATGGGGTTCGAGGAACTCCGTCGCGTGTACAATGTTCTCGTTGAGAAGGAGCTGCGGGTGCATGTCGATATCGAGGATGTTTTGGAGGAGATCATGGCGAAGGATATGCGGACTGCTACGGACTCGATGGGGATTCCAATCCGGATTCCTGAGGATGCAGAGGGAGAATTGTAGCCGGGTATGTTATTAGAGTCAATCGATCCATACATTCCATGGCTATATCGTACATAAGAACACGCACAAGACAAAGAGCTGACCAAAGAAAAGCCATAAATCGTTACTTGCGTATCATCCTTCTATCTTTCCTTAGCCATACCGCGCCAGTCTACCAACTAGAAATGCTCCTTCCAGAACTTGAACCTCACCTCCTTGTTCGACGTCGTCTTGGCCGCATCCTCAATCTGTCTGGCAGCAGTATTCGGGCCACAGAAGTACACCCCGATCTGGGTAGCCGCGGAGCCGCTCAAAGCGGGCATATACGAGCGATCGCGCAACCCATCGCGCATGGCAGTGAACAGACGCATAAAATCCGGTCTTCCAAAGTTCGTCCTGCTCCTCAACTCGGTGAGGGGGTCGAGCTCCTGGCCGACGGAATTGAGGAAGATGTTAGCGGCGGTATCCTGGTCGAGGCGCTGGGTGAGGTAAGTGTGGATGCGGAGGAACTCGGTGGCGTCGAGGGCGAGGGCGGCCGACGCGGACTGGGACTCGAGGGAGGCGAGCAGGGCCTGGAACCACTCGAAGGAGGAGGTGTCCTTGCAGATCCAGATGAACTCGACGCGACGCAGGCGGCGGGGCGGGGCGGGGGCGGAGCGCAGGTGCCAGATGTTCTTGAGGATGGAGGCCCAGGGGGTGACGCCGATGCCGGTGCCGACGAGGACGGCGATGTCGTTGTCGAAGACGTCGTCGGCGGGGGCGCCGTAGGGCCCGTCGACGCGGAGGGTGGGCATTTTCTGGCCGTTCTGCAGCGCGACCTCGTACATGCCCAGCGGGTCCAGGCCCTCGAGGTCTTTGGCCTGGGCGGGCCCGCAGCCGAGGGCGTCGCCGAGGGCGCGCGTGAAGTCGCCGACTTGCCGGACGTGGACGCTGATGTAGGGATCGAAGGGGCACGAGGTGATGGTGAACGGGTGCCATTGCGAGCTGGAGACGTCTGGGACCTGGATGAAAAGCCACTGGCCGGCCTTGTATTTCAGGCTTGGTTTGCAGAACTGGATTTCCATTGCGTCTGGTGGTGGTGTTAGTAGTGTCTGACATGTCGATAGGGGCTATGACTTACCGTATGGATGGCGGATCACCTTGGTAATGACGGTCTCCTGTCGTGCGCGGATCTCGCGGTACAGACGCTCGAACAGGTAGAGCCCTCCGCTGACCAGCTCCCATCTCCAGCCTTCGTAGCCGATGCAATGGTTCCAGAACTCCTTTCCGGCGAACGGCGAGTGCGGCTGCGGCGTGTCGCGGACAAAGCAGCCGGTGGCGTGGGTATAGAGGGCCAGCAGGAAGGGCACGAACAGGTGGTGCGTGTACCAGAAGGTCTCGAAGGACTGCTGGCGGATGCGATGGTGCGCGGTGGTGTAGATCAGCATCATGCAGAGCAGCATTACATGGCCGGTGATGCCGCCGGCCTGGGTGAAGTGTATCTGGACGGCCGTGTCACCGCGAATGCCCCATTTCTCGATGTGGTAGAAGCTGGCTGGTTAGACCGACAGACCACCGAAAGACAACCGAAAAGAACTCACTTGACATAGTGCGACGCGGCATGGATGATGGTGAATATGAGCATGGCATAAGCGACTTGACGATGGAACCAGGTGGACTCGTCGAGAGGCAGCCATCGCAGGCCCGGCCGCAACCATTTGATGACATTGCGGCACATGGGCAGCAGGATCAAGGCCCCGTCGAAGGAGAGCACCAGGCCGGCCCCCCTGGAGATCCAGACCGAGTACGACAGGACGTTCAGCTTGGCCAGCTTGGGGTTTGACACTTGGATGTACCTGAAGCTGTTAGGGAGAACGGGCAATATCAGACGGAGCTTACCATCCAGCGGCGAACAGGCCGATGTGGACGCCCCAGAAGAGGATGTAGAAGCAGATTTTTGATCTTGTGAAGTTGGACCTCCACCAGTGTATCATGTTGCCGGCGGCAGGTATCAGGTCGAGGTCAGAGATAAATCGGTGCAGGGCGATGAGCAGTATATCGAGGTGATGCAGCGCATATCGGCCTGTATGGAGTTTGTCGAGTCGAAGTCAGGCCATTTGTCGACAGCATGGCACAGCACGCTAAGCCACCAGGATGTCGCCTAGGAGTTCGTTGTATGATTCCCGCATAGGACAGAGGGCCATGTGACTGGGCTGTTGGACTGCTGTGTTCGACTTAAGTTATTCAGGCCAATCCTCGGAAGTAGCACGTCTCAGGATCTCAAGTGGCGGGCGAAATAGCAGGGGAAGATGGCTGGGAGACGAGCAGATAAAATACTTAGCCACAGACAGCCTATCAGGATTGTTTTGCAAGCGCCGGCTGCCAGCGTGACAGAGGCGAGTTCCAAATATAGAGGGCCTAGCCCTAACCGGAAACCACGACGGCGATAAATTGTCTGATTCTGCACGAGCATCACATCGCCAGGCTTCATCCCCGCCAAATTCGCCAGTGCGGGCCCTCAATTCGCTGGTGCCCGTCGGCCCAGCGCTAAACAGACCGGGATGCTGGCGACTATCACAGCGGCGTCTCTGTGCTCGCCCAATCAGGTCGCGCGGTCCGTTCCCCGTGAAGAAGCAGAAAAGGCCCAAACGGCCTATTGTCGTTGATTGGGCTGTGCTGTGATTAAAGCTGGCCGTGCACGCTGAATGCTATTATGCCGAGTTGCCCGGGGTATATCCGTGCTGTGATACTCTGTCTGCCCCTCTCTGTTCCTCGACTCCAGCCCATCATGTCCAGACCTCCCAGCGTCCGTCTATGACAACCTGACTCAATCTTTGTCATGTCTCGGTCGCATGCGACCGCCTGAATCCGATATATTCATACTCTCACTGCGCGCAATCCGGTCTCTCGCTGGACAGAGGTCGAACCATTCTATACGCTCACCTACTTGACGTCAACTCGCCATGGGAAGACTGATCAAGAACCACTGGGCGCGTTTAATCATCCTCACAGCGGCAGCCTGTACGTTCCCCCCGCCCGTCTGTCTGCCTGCCTGTCTGTCCGTTGATCCATTCTAACATGACCTCAGACCAAGTCGGCAGCGCGATCGAAGGCTTCATCTGGCCGAAAGTGTTCTGGGACTTCATGACGCGGAACCTCAACGGCGCCGTGAAGCCCGTGCCGGTTCTGCAGATCCTCAACCTGATAATGGGACTGGTCGGGCTGGCGTGGGAGTGGCCGCTGACGCTGCTGGCCGGGACGCTGCCGCACCGCAGCATCGAGGGCCGGCTGCTCATATACCCTCTCAGCGCTCTGGCCGCCGCGCTGATATACCAGGGGCCCGACCCTGCGCTGTACTACCTGATTGGGATTGGGGTCTATTTCTGGGCGTATAGTGAGGGCGAGGTGTGTATTCTCGGATTTGGTCGAGCTCGTCTAGTCTAACATTGTCTGTCAGGTTATCTGCCGGAGCCTTGGACGTTACCGCGGAAGACCAACATTGTCAAAGTATAGCAGGGGACGATTGCGAGAGCGCTTGTTGCATTGCTTGGGCACTCGGTGTTTGGGCATTCTACCATTGCTAGATATCAGGTCTGCAAAGACCAACTCATGTACATACACGATCTAATGCTTGATTTATGGCATCCTCCATCTTCAGTCAGCGTCGCCTGTATCACTTGTCGCCATACTCATTCACTGCTGTTTCGAGCTCAGCGGTTTAAAACAGCCGCTGTCGGATTCCTGCTTGTCTATGATTCAAGGGTCCTACGCCATGCAGTGAATGTGTTCTCATTAACCCAGGCTCCTCCTCCTCTCCTCAGCCCTACCCCTCACCAACAAGCCCAAAAACTTCCAGCCGCCGAACCCTAGAAACAACAGAATTCCAGCTTTGCCTCTATTAACGACTTCAACTACGGCGGTATGGCCGTCCCTCACACCGCCAACACCATGGGACCCCGAAAACCATGGATGGCCGACGGCGGATGTGGTAGATTAATCTGTGCTGACATCCGGGACATGGTTACCTACTATGATATCGATCCTAATGACCCTTCATACTAATATAAGACCACAGATGGCTCCCTCACACAGCACTAGGGAGCAGGAACTGCTATTATCAGATTCGACCTCGGAAATAACTAATATAATGACCTTAAAGTTGACTGTGATTTCCGGCCGAAGGTCTCCTGCAGCCTCTTTGTAATAGAAGCCGCCAAAGACCAATATAGCCTGTACTATGATTCCAAATATAACTGTATTAGGGACTTGCAAACCGACGAAAATTTTCGCTACACCTATACAGCCAATAAGGTCCACTAGATTCAACTTGCCAAACCATTAACCCTTCCTGCTATGGCAACCCTGACATCTGATCTTATGCATCGACGTCTAGGCCACTATGGCGCTAAACTCCAACAATCGACCCAGCGATGGATGGCCCTCGAAGACGACCTCGAGGACGTTAACCCCCAATAACATCCCCATTGTGAGCCATGCAAGCTTGCTAAATCGAAAAAGAAAATCAGCCGTTAGCTATAGGCGAGAGCCACCCGACCTCTCGAATTCATGCATGTCGACACACAAGATTGCAAGCCAATGGGAATTTATAGATTTAAATACGCCCTTTTTTGATGGATGATTACTCTTGATGCACCTTTATTAGGCTTCTCTAAGGGAAGGACGCTACATCCGACGCCCTTATTAATCTCTGTCAAAACTGGAAGACCTATGTTCACCTTCTAACAGAAAACAACAAGAGGACTAAAGGCCAGAAGATAGCCCCCGGGCTAAAGCTAGCCACCTCGTTAGCTTCCTCGGCCAACACATCTACTAGGTCTGGTACCCAGATACAGGCAGGATTATAGCTTCGAGAGACGTCGATTTTGATAAAGGATCACACCCCCTAGAGGCCCCCATACGAACTAAACCAAAGGGACCGATTTCCCCGGATTCCGATGACTTAGCTAGCGCTATTATTAGCTATAACACAACCACCGAGCAACCCAAGCCTCGCCCCCAAATCTAGGAACAACCTCGAATCCAAATGATCACCTCGTCCCCACAGCCTGAACCACAATCGACGAGGTCTACGAAAGGCCAATACAGCGAGAGATACGAAGCTCAACAAGAAAGGGAAAGAAAGGCGGAACAAGCAAGAGGATCACGACTTCGAGAAAGTCGGAGGGATGCAGAACAATCGGGATTTATAGCTACCCCGGATTCTACCCCGGATTCCGATTCCCCGGAAACCCCAGGCATCGCTATGGCTGCATTTGGAATCAAATTATATAACATCTCTGTCCCCGACAATTATACTAAAGCGATCAACTCCTAATAAGCAGACTATTAGCAAGAGGCTATGAAAGCCCAATTCGATAAACTAACAGCAATTCTAACCTGGGAACTCGTTCCTAAACCGCCACAAGCACGCCTACTACTAGGAAAATGGGTTTTCGACCTTAAATCCGACTCTAACAACAATATCTAGGCCTTTCGAGCCAGGTGGGTGGTCTGCGGAAATCGATAACGTCCGGGAATGGACTTTAACCATACCTCATCGCCGGTAGCCTCTAAGCAGATAGTCAAGCTATTCCTTACTCTTATGGCATAGGAACAACTCCAATAGGGCTAATTCGACGTTACTACGGCCTACCTCAATGCAGAGCTTCAGAAACACAAGATTTACATGCGATAACTAACCGGATTCGGCTAAAATAACCAAGTTTGCCGCCTTACCCGAGCCCTATATGGCCTTAAATAGTCAGGATTGCTATAGTACGAAGCCTTCACTTTAAAACTCTGGTCGATAGATTTCTAGCTAATCCCCGAAGACCCCTGCCTCTATAGGAAAGATCAGAAGATGGTGATTATCTACGTTAATAACGCTATCGTCGTAGCCCCTGCCCGCTCCTAAATCGATAATTTCTATCGAGCCCTGCAGCAAAGCTTCACTTTAAAGATTATAGGAGAACCATAACGATTCCTTGGATGCGATATCTATAGGGATTATTAAGCTAAAACAATCTCCTTAACACACATAGCCTACACTAAATCGATTCTCTATAAAGCCTACATTACCTATGGATCTGCAGTTCCCATGACCCCTAGCTAGCAATCTTCCGAATTAGACAAGCTAACCAATCAACGCTATATCTAGCGATTGACAGGCCAACTAAACTAGCTATTAACCAAAACCAGACCAGACATCACCCTCGCTTTGGGAAAGCTCTAACGCCGTGCTAAGGATCCGAACCAGGCAGACCTCGTAGCGGCTATACGAATCTTCAAATGGCTTAATATCAGATACAACTTTGTTAAAGAAGCTATGGCAACCGGCCACATTTAAATCCTACAAGTTAAAGGAGACAATAACCCCGCAGATAGCCTCACTAAGTAACTACCACCTGTCAAATTCAACAAATTTAGACAACACCTAACAATGACCTCTACAACCTAAGGGATTCAACCGATCCTAACGCTCCACCATAGATCTTTACTTTATTACCTATTTTAAAAAAGTTTTGTGCTTCAGAAAACCAGAAAATCATGTACCAGAAGGCTCTATGGTCTAGGGGGCGGTGTTGTCGTACTACCTCGCTGAGCAGGCCGTTTGG